>CABEEJ010000067.1:470131-483535 GCA_901482245.1 Timema douglasi
AAGCAGCCTGGTCTGAAGCTACGTGCCGATGAGATTTTAAATGTTTTTCCACATCACAGGAACCTCCGTGCGCAACACTAAACTCAGTACGACATTTTTCACACACGACATCACTACTGTTCGCTTCACTTTTAAGTTTTATGAACGGATATTTAGCCCGTAAGTCAGCGTTGAAAGAGCACTTTCTTTTTGGCATTATTAAATATATTTGTTTGCAAACTTAAATGCATACGACACAACTTTCTAAAGAGTAAACACAACTCTTTCGAAATAAATAAACACAGTTTAGGTTACTGGTCGGTCGAATGATCTATAAATAATCCTGTGTACTGCTAACTAACGTTGACGACTAACGAGTCCAACAGAATACTTCCGAAGGAGGCTTAAGTCAGAACGAATACTGTAGTTCTGTAGCTGTGAGTACATTGGTGTGGTACGGTGGAGGGGGATTCACGTCATCTAGACTGGACTGATAGGCACTGGGCTGGCGCACTGAGTGTCTAGACGAGTCATAACAACGTTTTTATTAATTTATGTAGTTCACAAAATGGACTACCCTCCAAAGCGGGACAATTGTGCGTCCCATGGAAAATCTTGGGGACAGCGGGACACATTTCCCCAAAGTGGGACTGTCCCGCTCAAAGCGGGACGTCTGGTCACGTTAAGTATGGCCCATCGCAATCCTAGCCCATCTTAACCTAACCAAACCTTAAACTAACCCAACCAAATTTGACCTAACATAATCTATAACACAACACAATCACAACCTAATATAAGGCAGAACACTATCCTAAGTCTCTGCAAAATGAGATGGAAAGTTTTGTTGTTGGTTCATGGGGCCAATTTTATATGTGGACAAATTAGTATTATGGCTGGGGCTAAAATATTATGCTTGGATATTAAAATATTCAGAGCGTGGCATTTAGTATCTTAAGACTTATCTGTCTGGTTAGAGGCGTCTTTCCAGTTGTCATTCTTCCTCGTAAAGTTGGAAATATCGCTCACAATAGTTATAAAAATGAAAATACGAGTGTGTACTTAATATACTGCTGTCTTTATAACCACTGAGATTCATAAAATTCCTTAGAGGATTTCGTTAAGATGTTTGGTAAAAAAAGTTTATCGAAATGTACAAAGATGCGCTTTCTTATTAGCCACATATTAAACGTAAGTCAATCACGTCATTGAAATATTGCAAACACTTGATTTATGGCCAGATAGTGACATCTTTTGACAAAATAGGTTATTTTATTCTTGATTTCTCTTTAATATTATAATGCATAAAATAATATAACTCAAATAGGTGGCTATGTGGACAAAAGTCCATCTCATCTAGTCGGGCTGGTTGGAGACAGAGAGGTAATGGTTAGGATCCTGGCTGGGTTTACTGAAGGCATTTCTTCCTAAAATATTTTACAATCTTTAAGGCGCGGTGCAATAAATAATAAACAAGATAAAACGTATTTACAAATATTCTATTCAATGGATTTTGTTGTTGAAATAGTAGTATTTTTAGCTTGCAATGCTCATGCTGTAGAATATGATGATCATTTGCAGAGGTAATTAATTTTGCTGTCTGGTTTGTTAAACACTTAACCTGACGGGAGTATGGGCTTAATACATACGGGGATAAAAAAAATCTGTAACTGAGATATGTTCGTTATTTAGAAAAATGATTTAATCTAGTAAATGAACCTATATACTGTGTATATTAATTATAGCCATCTGATTACTGTACTGTGTTTTGATGTATTCATAATATTTATAACAAACGAATAAATATTGTGCGTAGCTTCATGTATAGATACATTACATACAGAACAATACACAAATAACATTAAAGGTAAGCATAAAGTTTGTCTGTATTGTGTATGTGTAGCGAGCACTAACTAAACTGCTGGAACAACCCCCGGCAATGTCTTGGAAAGGGGTGAGTAGTACGACCTTGAATTATCCTACTCATCACCGCGTGAATTAATTTAGAAACTACAGTATAGTATATGCACTGTACGAATCCTTTATCTGAAATATATTTTATAAAACCATAGTTTCTTAGCTATAATGGACAATATAGGCTTATATTTCTTATGAAGGTCTTTGAAATGTGAAATTGATTGCTATAATTTTTGATGGACCGATCGATATCTTTACTAAACATTTCTGTAACGTATATTATTTCATTTATGCTCTTTTGTGGAGTGTTTCTGCAACATTGTATGTTATTTTCTTTTATAAATCTTATTAGTTTATAATAAACGTCTCTGTTTTAATATAAAAGTGATAAAAGGTCTGTACCATTTATTTGAAATATATTAATATTGAAAACATTTTTTTTTTGAAACGGCCGCAAAATAACCACTGAAATTCATACGTTGTTTCAAAGTAAGTATATTAAATATTACCAAGACTGGCATTTTCTTTAATCAGTGCAAATACTTAGGACGATTTTACCACTTTCTTTTCATGGAAAGAAAGCGTATTGAAATGATAGAGACGCTGGAATAAATAGACCACATGACCCGCAATATAAGAGCCATCATCTGTATGCATGAGGTTGACATTGGTTCCATTTCATCAGGTTTATAAGTTCATTCGCGAGGTTAAGAGTCATGACAATGACTCGGTACTCAAACAACAAATCAGCCCTTTCGCAGACATCCTGGCTTGGCGTAACTGTCAAGTCGGTAGCTCTGAGTCGGGCAACAGCCGAACGGCGTGCATGAGGTTGGGTGCTCCAGCGCACCGTGGCGGAATGTCGTTATCCCTCAAAGTAGAACGTAAAATATCAGTATTTTATGTTGGTTTTGTTTTTATGTAGAGTTACAGTCAACACAATCTGAATCGGTTGGTACGCGGACTTGATATCAGGCTCGTCTAATCTGGTTTGCTGGTGACAGGGAGGGTAAAGTTCGAATTTCACTGGGATGTTTTTCAAGGAACAAATTATTTCACTAGACAAATATAACTATTTAGCCTATACATTCTAAATTTCTTTGTTCTATTCCGTTGGCTTAATTAACACGTGCTTGGCCCTGATGAGTAATAAAAGACGGTGGAAAAATTAAATATGTTTGAGCACACAATATATTCATCCTTAACACCAATTTTTTAAACTAATGTGATTTTTGGGATTGAACCCAAGTCTATAATTACTCAGACATGATACAAACTTTTAAATGAATACTTAGAGCTAAATATTTATCTATTAGATGAAATCGAAAATACATAAGAAAAAGTGGGGCGTTTAAATAATACAGTTTAGTGCTTCTGCTTACTGCTTTACTTATTACTCTCACTAATCCTTAACTTATCTCCTCTCTAAAAAATAAAATATACCACGGCTAGGAAAAAAACAACCATTCCTTGTAAAGGGGAATGAAATGTTATTATTGTATAGACAACTTTCCTTTCCAACTCCAGGTAACTAGGATTCTTTCTCCAAGGAACTATCTTTATATTAGCTTGGAAAGAGGATGGACAGATCACATGAAGGATAAAAGCTTTTACATAGACTATACTGGTATTCCCAAACTACTGTATCCAACCCTTAGGGTGAATACGTGGACAAAGACGTTGGGATCGCGTTTTGTGCCTGTTTTGCAGGTGACGGGGAGTTTGGTTCGAACTATGTCTGATTTAAAAGAGGTGTCTCTCCCCCCACTCAATGACTTCTCATTCGTTATCTACGTAAATTTTGGTACATTTCTTCTAAAATCCTACCTTCCTTATCCATACTCAATTAGTGTAACTATGTGAATAGCCCAGACGAGTAGTAAGACTGCGCGTAAAAAAAAAAGTGTACACGAACAAAATAAGCCTAAAATGGCATTTTTACAAAATATGTAAAATCAGATGGGAGCCTATATAAACAATACATCTATTGTCTAGCTTACTATTATTTCCCCCTCCCTCCCCCATTATTATGATCTCCCTGCATGTACACTTCACTTACACTGAAACAATAGGAAACATACCCTTGTTGGTTTCAATATGGTATAGCTTATATGATGGCATCGTATTGTAATCGGTTAAGTTAAGTCAAACAATCTTTTGAGTAAACAGAGTGATATTATTGTGTTTCACTCGGTGGCGTAGTTGTCTAACGCACTTGTCGTGTTGTGCTCGAATGCTGAGGACGGGGAGATCGAGGTTCGAATCTTGGTCGGGTGAACTGGGGGGGGGGAGGTGTTCCTAAACGGTTTTCCACTCTCCCTCCACGCAAATGCGAGTTCACTTCCTCTAATTTAACCTTCCCAATTCCTAATCCATTAGAGTAATTAGTACTAAAAAAGCGTATAACCCGAACGGTTAGTAAGACGTGCTAAATATTATTATTATTGTGTTTCACATTTTTTTTTTATAACCAAGTCTCACTACTATTTCGGGCTGGACACTTATGTACTAATTACACTTATGGGATTATGGTCTTTTACGCCTTCGACAAGATCCTAACACTTTTCCGAAGTTCCTGCCCTTAACGGCAACAGGTGGAATTACCACCCGCACTGAGCCACTGTGATCGTCCTTCTACCCTGCTCATAGGTATGGAATAGAAATACAGACAAAAGAGCCAATTAATTTTCACTGATAATTTATGTAAATATATTCTCACCACTATGCACACATTATTATTATTATTATTATTATTATTATTATCACTGCGTCTTACTACCCGTTCGGATTATACGCACTTACGCTAATGTGTAATGGTAGGGTGATTGTAAGATGAAATGGAGGACCTACAGTTTAACGTGTAATCCGAACCACGGTGGAAGCCTGGCAATCCCAACATTCACAAGATTTCTTGTCAGAGGTGAAGGAAGGGTTTGGTAGTCAGATAAATCTGTGCCGGGATCCTATGCACACTTGAAAGGTAAATTGTGCACTCTGTTTAGCAATAAATATATTTAATCCTGGCAATGTATAGATAATGGTTGTAAGAGTATAACTATAAACCCACACTGGCCGTTAATTTTAAAACTTAGATACTTCCGGAGGTAAGTGTTTTTCCGACGGTTGCGATCTAAAGTTGCTTATCCTTCTCAGAGCGAGTGACGATACAGACAGGGTCATCCAGTACGGTCTCCACAAAGGATCTCCAACGATGCTGGTGTGGGCCACTCCAGCGGGGGACCTCCACCTCTAGGAGGTGTGGTGCTGCTGATGGCCAAAAAGTAATGGAGAACTTCTCAAAGGTCTCCAGCTCAGAAATCAGGAAGGAACGCAAAAGCTCACGCAAGCACGATGGGTGGAAACATAACGGTGCCAACGAACGCCCTGACCAGGAGGAGCCTAGCAGTCTTACGATGGTTAAGCCCGCAGTATGCGGGAATGACTCACGCGTTACCGTAAAAGTCCAAACTAGCTGCGTCAACGCCAGCACCTCTCGCAAGGGGTGTCATGTGGAAGGAAACGCTCGGCCCTATTCAGTACAAATACTACCTGTCCCTTAAACAAGGGCAAATGGAACCACAAAGTCCGTGTGTTCGTGAGATTGTCCAAGAATACTTGAGTGGTACATGAGGAGATAGTATTTAAAGTATGTGCGTACAAAACGGTTCTTTGTAGAAGATAACTAGGGACTTGTTGCGGGTCCCCGCACCAAGGTCGCCGATCGTCGTACGGAAAGGACTGGCCAACTCCTACCAGGAGAAAACCAATACTCTCGCTGAACACTTAGAGGCGCAATTTGTATCGACTGACAACCCGTCAGACCAGGCGCACAAAATTCACGTGGAAGTCATCGATGCGATCTCTTAAAGACCTTGCAGAAAGCTACCCTTGGAGGCGATAAACCTTGTCATGCAGTTATTCAACGCTGTCCTGTTCTTGAGTAGTTTCCTCGAGCTCTGGAAGCACACCTACGTCCTCTGCTTTCACAAACTGGGGAAGGACCTAACCCTATTCTCATCTCACTGACAGATCAGCTGTTCGATACATATTTGGGAGGGGGTGAGCGAGCAGTTTTGCTTTCGGACTGGACACGCGACGTCCCACCAGCTTGCCTGCCTTTTTGAGAAGGTCAGGAGGAACTTTAACATCAAGAAGCTGACCAATGTTGTTTTTCTTTGCGTGGCAAAAACCTTCGATCGTGCCTGGTACGCAAAACTCCTTTTTCCTTTACTTTCCTTTTATCTAATTAAAGTCGTAAATCTTATCTTTCCCACCGTACCTTTTTTACAACCTTTGGGAACGCCGCAACCCAAGTCAAAATAATCCGGGCTTGAGTGCCTAAGGACTCCCTTGAGTGCCCTTTTCTCTTCCGTCTATATGTGAACGACATTCGGAAATCCCCAGACACTTGGTTGGCACTGTATGTGGACGGCCAGTTTTAGTAGCGGAGTCGTGTAAGGGATCGCAAGTGTAGAATTGACTTAAGACTTACCTGACGTATATGTAGGTGTGGCTAACCACCTGGAGGACGAGTATAAACGCGGAGAAGAGCTCAGTAGTGCTCCTCACAAGGAAGATTAAGTACTACAGGCTGGATCCTCTCTGGCTGTTCGGAGATCAGATCAGATGGGTGGACAGCGCTATGTACCTGAATCTTACGCTGGGCACAAAACTGACCTGGAGACTACACTTTAATGAATGGCTTATCAAAGCGAGTCAAATTCTGGAGTACCTAGGCTAAGCGCTAAACAGGCGTAGTGCCCTGTCTACGAGGAATGGACTGTCACTGTACATACAAGCAGTTGCTCAGGTTGATTCTCGATTATACGTGTCCTGCATGGTTTCATATGGCGGGCAAGAATTTAAGGGTAATGCAGGCTTTCCAGAAACATAACAAGATCACTTCTGGAATCTTGCGCAGGCCTTCTATGACAGGATTCTAAGTGCTACCAATCCTCTTATCCAGGCTCTTGGGAACTACGTTATTGACTCTGGCGGGTGCCACTGCCGTTCTAAAGCCCTGCTCGTATAAGCGAGAGGTGTAAAATGTGCTCAGTGGAGCTTTCACCCAGCCCCCGTAAAGTAGTGTCTCCGCACGTAACTCTAAAAACTCATGTTTTGTAAGCAATTTTCATTCCCCATAATAAATAAAATATGCTTTTGATTAATTTTTTTTCCCTTGATAATTACTATGGACTTGTAACAACAATTTCATGCATATTAATTTTTCCATCCAGCTCGACCTTCTTCTGTTATAAAAAAATTCTGCCATTCCAATCAAACTTCTTGAGATTTGTTAGTTGATCTAATTAGAGTGTCTCAAAGAGGAAGGAACGAAGCTGCATTTTCGTAAACCATTATCCTCCAGTTCCATTTTGTTAAATTTACTTGTTCCGTCTCTTGGTAAAGATTCCTGGTGGTGTGTAAAATTGTCGAGATGTTCTATCTCTTCGCAAAATGTTGTGTAGGTACGCTACTGTTAATACAATCAGCTGCGCTTTTTTCGGGCTCAAGAAGCAATGGTTTTCTCAAAACTCGAAAAACAGCTGACATAATTCCGAATACGTTCTTCACTACTCTACGAGCTCGACAGATACGATAATTGTACAGTCTCAGCAAAGATTGTCTAGGAAAATACCCTGAAAATGATTTAATCAAATTTTTACATAGTGAAAAGGCGTCATCACCAATTAAAAACATATGGTACTGCCTTTTGTCTTGTTCTTAAAGCAATCGGTTGAGGGAAGTTTAGACCTGTCTGTTCCATTTTTTTAAATATAATATACTGTCTTTAAAGACCCTCCATCTGAAATCCTTCTCTAACAACCAGCATCAACAAACGTTAGGTTGTAATCGGCATCCACTAAGGCAAAAAATACTATGCTGAACTTGTATTTATAGTTCATAAATTCAGAACCACTCAACATTGGTTTCTGAATGACAACGTGTTTCCCGACTAGGGCTCCTAGACAATTCAGGGAATTCCAGTTTCTTTCATATTGCCTTAAAACTTCAGTCCATTCTATTGCGGTTTTAGGTATCTGTAAGCAATAAATAGAAACAGTATTGCCTGAACCGTTGAAATAAACCTAGACTTATAACAACTTGATCAATAGCATAGATGTATTAGACGACCCTATGTAGTAAGTATTATATTGTGTTTAATAATAGGTATGGTTTATTTTTAGTTATTGGGGAACGATAATTCTGACTCTTCTGAAGAAAGAGAAACGCCACTGGCAGATACACTTTTTCAGGATACAGCAGAAAATGGAAACCAAACGCTGCCACCCTCAGTAGAAAATTTGGACCGAGTGCCACCACCCTCAAAACATCCACCTCGGAAAAGTATAAGAAGAATGAATTATGAAAGGTTGGATAAGGCTTTCAGTATGTTAAAAGTATCAGCATCCATGGAATCATCGCTATCACGAAATGACGAAAGCAAACACGACATATTTGGCAAGATAGTAGCTAAGAAATTAAAAGACTATAGTCCTGATGTTAGCATTATTTTACAGGAAAAGGTAATGAAAATACTATTTAAAGCCGATAGAGGCTGGTACAACATTAACAATCAACAACTTTCTCCTATACAGTATCCTTCACAAACCTTTACTCATTCAAATTTACAGACATATCACCAACCACAGCCATGTCATTACAATTACAATCCCAATTCAGATTCTTCCCATACAAAGCCCCCAAATCCCAATATACCTTTATCTGTAACTCCTGGTCTGACCTCACCTCCCGCTACTACACCAACTCCTCAACCTTCCCCAATAGGCCAGTTATACTCGAGAGTTTCACCAAATACTCCAGATACTTCAAATTAGATTGATAATGTTAATAGTGAAAGATACGAAGAAATGTAGAATGTAGGTTCCTGATTATATTTATATGTATCTTCGTGAAGAAAACATTTTGTGTTGTATTTTTATTTTGGTGAACTTCGAGTGTTTTGATATAACATAATAAATATTCATTTTTGCAACAAATGTGTTCCATGTTTAGTTTTTAACTTAAAAAAATTGTTTATGAATAAAAACAAAGAACAATTTTGTACTTAATTTGATATTTTCCTTTAAAACATCTGCGAGTGCCTGACAAACCTCTAGGATGATGATGCTTATTGACTGTTTTGAGATTTTAAATAAATATTGAAGACTGCTGCATGAATCTCCTGTTGCTAAGAAGTGGAGAGTTAGTGCTAACCTTTCTGCAGCTTATATTGCATTTATTAGTACAGTATCCTGTTTTTCTCTATATATTTTTTACCAATTTTGTAAATACTCAAAATCAGAAGGTGTCACACTTGTGAATTTTTTATAGTATCCACTAAAAGCTTGAAACTTTAATTCACCTACAAAACTGCCAACATTTCCTGCATTCATTTGTGTATATAAATGTGTTTGCCACCATCTTCTTGATTTTCTTAGTTTTTTCTTCCGGCTAACGAATAATGA
The DNA here is from genome assembly GCA_901482245.1 of Timema douglasi. NCBI lineage: Eukaryota > Metazoa > Arthropoda > Insecta > Phasmatodea > Timematidae > Timema > Timema douglasi. Next base: position 479,494 of record CABEEJ010000067.1, read on the forward strand.
ATACAAAAATACGCCGCTGCAGCTTCCATTGTTGTTTGCAAGAAACTCTGGGAACAGCACAAACACGTTACGTTCGTTGTTCAGTTTGACGAAATTAATGTTCATTCTCCGTTCTGTTTTGATATTCGGTTCATTGTTCTGTTTGTCATTTGGCGCAATTCTCAGGTCTCTACGAAGCTTTAGAGCATGCCAATGTGCGTCTGCTAAGGAAGAGAAGTTTGACTTTAACCGAGGCAATGAGTTTGATAAATATTATCTTAAATAATTCTTACACTGGGATTTCAACACTATTCTTAGACAAGACAGTGACTTGATTGAGTAACACTCTACGGTAGCATCCCACCGCAACATATAACCTTCAATCAACTTCTCCTTTAAGCCCTGCAGCCGAGGCAACACTTTTCTACGCTTCTACAATATTCCACAGAGGGAAACTCCACACTAGAAAAAAAAGATGACTCTATCACGCTAATGTTTTAGGGATACGAAGGGATTCATTGATTGACGTGTACCCGCATTTGCATGGAGGGAGAATGTAGAATTTAAAATCATTTAGGAATAAATGCCATCAATACTCCCGACTGTGATTCGAACCACGATTTTCCTGTCATTGACATTCCATCCAGTCTATTGGGAGAATGATGCCTTAGACCATTCGACCACCAAAGCGTGTCAGTCATTCTTTTACACAAGATAGAATCATATTCATTTGACCAGTTTATCGTTAATAGTTGTTTTTTTTGCATCGCACCTAACCACACGTTTGGATTGTGTGCCTTGTTAATAGACAAAATGAAAATCTGAAAGGGAAGGATATTCGCAGAAGCGTCCCATCTGATGGAACCTCGATGAGCTGTCCTGCCGCTCTACCGGACCTTTTGAAACTGTAACTAGCCGGCGTTATTCGCGTGTCCGGTGTGAATTACACATGACGTGGCGACGCCACTAAATTATTCTTTCAGCTTGCTGTGGAAAAAAAAACAGTAAAAAAAAGAAGTGGTTTATGCTCTGGAAAACATGACCGGCGATTTGTCGGCATGGTCACGTGTCAACGGGAGCGTAATTTGTCAGGATGTTACCGTTTTTCAGTCGTACATAGGCCTATCGTTTCTCATATTGTGGAACGAGAGATAGGGTGGGTACTTTAACTTTAATACCTGTTTAGCCCGCACTGGTTTCTCGAACAAACATGTCGTTGGTTGTATCAATGTTGGAATTAGATACTTGGCCGGTTTTACTGAAAATGTTTGTTCTTAAATGGTTTCCTAATTTTCATCTACGAAAAGTGGGTGAATTTACTCAAAATTCTAATACAATCATCCCTACCCTATGTTTGTATTTTATATTGATCATTTCACTCTAGTAATGTGTGGTACACAAAAAGTTTTTTAGTAGAAATATGTCTTCACAGGCTATTGTTCAAAACCTTTGTTAATTCATTAGTTTTTTTTTTTTTTGTAATCCAAGGGTCACGACTTGGCTTCGTCTCGTGGCTGAAAAGTTTATCAGGTGAAATGATAAATTGGAGGCTGGAAGCACTGGGTATTTTAGCTAGCTCTAGATTTGAGTTTGTTTGTAAGTCGTTTGCTGATATCACTTGTCCATAAAAAAATACACGTTAAATATCAAGGATGATGATGATGATGATGATGTGTTTGTGCTCCGCGTTGTACTACCAATATGGGCTATACTGGTGCGGTAAAGGTGAGGAAGGTAGGGGTTTAGGGGGGTGCACCCGCTTTTGAGTAGAGTGAGCGCGGGGAACACTTTGGGAAAACCAACCTCTTTACACCTGACAAGGGATTCGAATCCTGACCTCCCCGTCACTGGTAAGACAAAACGATACTGAAGCCTTTGTCCACGTGTCCACCGATGCGGGGATTTATTTGGTCCCTAATATTTTTCCCCATTTGTATCGACTTTGTTTCGTAGACGACATTTATTAAAATGCTCTTGCTTATTCACATTAAAAAATAAAATGATGCGGTGCATCAATCCTAAAATAGAGACATTTACTAAAAAATCGTAAGGTTTGGGAAACGAAATAATATTCATTTTTAAAGAAACGTTGAGAAAAGAAGAATATCTCTGTCCATCAAAGTGCATAACAATCAAATTCAGTTCAAAGTGCTCCATATATATATGTTTGTTTATAGCTCAGAAACTATTATTTGTCATTTAAAAATACATTTTAAATTAAATATGGTTATTTTTAATCTAATAGTTGTCGGGAAATGATAAAAAATTAAATTTTCTGCTCATGTAAAATACCCTTAAAGTCATTTTCAAGAGAAAACTGCCATTTTGTTTTTAATGTTAAACGGTGTCTAGATACAAAGGTTAACCAAAAAGCGCATTTCAAGAAAAATATTGTTTTCTCTTTTTGCCTTTCAATAAAATACCCTTAATTTTAGGGTTAGATATTCCAAAAACCCCTCAGAGAGACCTTATGAAAACACTAGATACCACCACTAGATACCCGATCTGTTAAATGGTTTCGGCTTTAGCCCGAGATGGACAGACGGCATCGCGAAAACTACTGTTTCGGTTTCAGGGGGTCATGAAACGTTGACATTTATCAAAATCTTGAGTGCGATTTTTTTTTTTTTACGATTACAATACTTCTCACTCCGTGGGTTCGAGAAAGTAAAGCCATATTTAACAACAATTTATTTGAAGTAATTTTGAAACACCGGTGACCTGGCGGTCTAGGGGTAAGGTGTCAGACTTCTGTGCTGGTGGTCGGGGTTAAATCCTCGGTCCCGGCACAGATTTATCTGATTACCAAACCCCTCATTCACCTCTGACAAGACATCTTGTGAATGTGAGGAATACCAGGCCGCCACCGTGGTTCGGATTCCAAGTTAAACTGTAGGTCCTTCATTTCATCTCACAATCACCCTATAATTACACATTAGCGTAAGTGCGTGTAACCCGAACGGGTAGTAAGACGCGGGGCTAATAATAATAATTTTGAAACACTTTTGCTTCTCAATAACAAGAACCGTTGAATGGACGGGATCAATCCACTGGGTGGTCGGGACAATATTCTACGTATGCACATGCATGGACGTTATCATTATTGTTTCGTTATGCGTGTGTGCTTGTTTGTGTGCTACGCTTATAACGCGCGCGTGCTTGAAATTAAGTGAGTGCTTTTTGTGTGTTTCTATGAAACATAGTTTCTAAACTTAATCTTGAAAAAATGGAGAAATAAATATCGTTATAAACGAGGGGAAAGCACAAGTAATATTTTGGTAGGTAAAACATGTCACTCGCTTCGGTGGTAGCAAGGTCTAAGGCGTGATTCTCGCAATACACTAAATTGCATATACTGGGTGTTAATTGGGCTTGAGTCTCATTTGGTTGTATTGATGAGGATGTCATCTTAACTGGATTCCCACTTTCCACGCAAGGAATGAACATTTCCTTTTGATACTACCTTTTTCGTCCCTAACCAATTGCGATTATAAATCTGCGGATAGCCCGAACGGTGCATAAAAATATTAGTATTTGACACCTACAAAATCTAATAAAACTTATTTTATATATACATACGTCAAGTCATGAGAAATGTAACTATTACTATAAAACATTACTAATAATGTAGTAAAATGTTATAATTATTGTCAACAGCCAAAAATTAAATTTTTAATTTTTAAACATTTATTCGCTTACCAGAATGTACTCTAAAGGTTTATTCATATCGCCAGGTATACTAGTGTACAGGTTGTATGGTGTGACCAGACTAGTACTAACACGTCATAAACTTGGGGTCGGTGACGTCAGTTGGGCCTTATGTACTTCAATCCTCAGCACATATCAAGGTTTAGTGTGGAGTACATGATGAATAGTAACAGGCCCTGACAACAGGTACCATCTGTTGTGTATGTCAGGGGTGGGAGTGTTGGTTGGCATGGCGTGCTGCACGTGTTGTCTACCCTACAGGTGCACACAGCGCCAACTTTTACGTCTCGTAACGCCACCATTTGGCGTCGCTGACCCCAAGCTCATGACGTGTAAACACTTGTCTGGCTACCCC
>CABEEJ010000067.1:483905-495744 GCA_901482245.1 Timema douglasi
ATATATATATATATATAAATCTAGTCTTTTCTGGGTAGGAATAGCTTTTTAGCCAATTTAATTTTTTTTTTTAAGTAGCTACAATAGTTTGAAACTATTTGAACTGTATCATAAATGTATCTTTCTATGAAGGTCCAACCATAATTAAAGTGGTTGATTTTCAACACTATCACCAAAGCTTACTAATTAGAGAGACACATAGCTGAGGGCCGTATGTAAGAACTTGACTAAGTAGATGCTAAGTAAACAATAGCGTGGGTTTGCTTGCGTCATCATAGGTTAAAAGGTGGACCGTTAATGTGTTTGGGACCCCACTATCTGTCCACTAAGCATTCACTAACGTGCTTGCATACAGTCCTGAAAGTTTAAAATGTTTAGTGGGACCGCTCGTATTTCGAAATGTTTTTAGGAAAATTTAAAATCTAATTAGATTGATCAAAGATCTATGTCGAGAAATGACTGTTTGACTATGGGAACAAAAGCTGGATCCTTTTACTTAGCGATCCACCACTGAGCTATCTCAAGTCCTTCCTGTACCCAAAGTTATACACCATTCATTATTTTAAAGCAAAAGTATACAATGGGAATGTGATATTGCCACCAGCAGTGACGTTATTGTCTTAGGGAATTAGCCATATATTTGACATTTATTAAATCTACTAAAACTACTTTCATATGTCAAACTATACGAACTGGATTCAACTATTATTTTAGACATTAGATATAATAGAAGGTTTTATAATCAATTTTGACTAAAGGAATATATGTTCTAGACCTCGCTTCCTACTCTGATTGTAAAATAACTATGACGAGTCCGGATAACTAAGTGGTAGACTATTATGTGCTTAATCGAAGGCTTAGGACTTGATTCTCTTATCCAGGTGTTATTATTTAACGTATATTTGAAAGAGATTTGTGAAAATCACGAAATCTGCACTAAATGCAAACTTAATTATAATATTAATTGTGTATAAATCCTATTGATTAATATGTTGCGAACAAGGGTGGATCCAGGAGTTGTTGTCGGGGATGATTGGTTTTCAAGTATATCTATATCTAATAATTTTAACCAACTAGAAGTTGAATTAATAATTTTAAAAATAATAATATTTCTAGTTAATAAAAATAATCTTAAAATGATGACTTGTAAATAAAAACACAATTTTGATGAACAAATTTGTAATTTGAATTCAATATTTTTGGTTAATTAGAATGCATGGTTGGATGGGGGACAGTTTCCCCAATTGCTTGCTTCCCTTACCTCATTGGATTCACCACTGGTCACTGTAATAAAATAATTAATATATATAATATAATAAAATGTAATAATAAACTTATAATATAATATAATAAAATAATAGTTTTAAATGAAAAAATAATATTTTCTTTTATCTATATAATTCGTGTTTTTGTTGGGCGCCACCCCTGGTATCTAGGGGAAAAATAATAATCAAAAGGGAACAATACATTTACCTCGGCTATAAACTCAGTGGCACAACGACTCTCAACCTCGAGACCACTGGGTGAACTTAAAACTAAAAAAGAACATGAACAATTTAGATTTAAAAAAAATGGATTGTTGAAAAAAAATGTGATTAGGGCTACAAATAAAAATAAATGTATAAAAAAAAACAATTGTTGGCACTTTATGAATTTATTGTGGTTTCCTTTTTGTCCACATCCAAATCCTACCTATGGAATTCCGATTAATTATAATTCTAATTTAATAAAGTATAGCACAGTATTGTTGAGACCAAGAAGAGAAAAAATATATATACAATCAAAATAAATCAATAATTAGACATAACATATAATGTTAATTATTTTGTTGTATTAGTCTGTCCTTCTGGAAATAAGAGTTCTGGTTTATTAAGAAAAGAGAAAAGAAATGATTACAATAATCATTAATTGAATAGTTGGTTTGACCTCACCCATACTGAAAACACCATCTTCATAAATTTTGTTTCATTTGAAATTCTTCCACAATTTAAATAAACACAAACATTGCAGCTCTTACACACTCTCTTAGTTTCCTTTATTTACTAATTTCACTTCAATCTTTCACCTTTTAACCACTATAAAAATAATTTAAATTGGGAGCCCACATTCATTTGGCTCCATCTTGGACCACCAAACCAGGAAGAAGTCTCTCTACTATTCAAAACCTTCTAATCCTTTTTCAAATTTAAAAAATGTTCTATTCCAAGTCCAAAGAGAAAACAAACTATGTATAAATAAAAACGAAAATGAATTGTTGGCTATAGACTAGTGATAAAATAAAAATGAAATGTAGGTTTAGTATAAGTATTTAAATATAGCCAATTGAATAAGAATAATGTTTTTAATAAAGAATAAAATGTCTATTTCCTTCTGTCAAAATTAAAAATCGCGCTCGTTTTTATTCCTTCCAAATCACGAAGTTCACTCCTCACTCGTTTGATAGCGCTGGGCATGCGTTAAAACAAAGATGGCCGACCTTCAAAATAAATACAGTCAAACACCCTTCTTAAATGGATAATTAATATGCTTAATAAAAGGTAAGTGTTCTTCCTTAAATCATAATTCCTTATTTAAATTATTTAAAACAATGTTTTACGTTGTTCCCTCCGTCCTTTTACTTACTTTAATATATGTAAACATTGTCATTAGTCAGGCTGGGAATCAGCTGATGAACTTTGAGGATTTCACGGGAAATAAAATAGGAAATTGTTCACAAAAGTAAAAAAAAATAGGGAAATACAAGGTAGGGTGGCAAATAACATCATATCACAAATACTCTATCACAATACTGCATTAATTTAAAGTTGTGATAAACGATTGTTTTAAATATCTACGATAAACTTAATAAATCTGTGATACGGATAACACATTTATTATTAGTATTATCTTATTTGTTTTTTAGAAATAATCCTAGTAGTGACACGCTATTTCACAAACACTGCATATAATTAAACATGTCTGATGTAATGTACAGTAGGACCCCCATATATAAGGGTAATACGTTCCTAGATCTACCGCGGTCACGTGAAACCACAGATAATACCGTACTATTGTACAGAATGTTCGGAAACTCAATGCTCAAACTGCACATACACAGTAGTTTGTTTGAAAACAAAAGTAAGACACAATACCTATACACTTACGTTCGAAAAAGTAAGCTGATACCATTACATTGTATTAAAAATGTGTTGTTCGACGACACTTTGAACACAATTAAATGGTATTAGCTTACTTTGCCAAATGTAAGTGTATAAAGATTTTGTCTCTCTTTTAGTTCAAACAAGCGAAGGCATACTTACTATTCTACTCTATTCTTGTTGCGACAACCACTGATGATGATGATAATGATGATTTAAGTAATGTACTGTACATAGTGCGTTTATAGTACGGTCAGTTCTCGCTTGGCACGTGGTTTGAAACTTATATACAATTTTTTCTTTAATTAAAAATAAATAAAATTGTGCAGCGGTAAACCGCAGATAGTTGAAACCGTGGATACTGAATCAGTGGGTACGGGGGCCATATTGAATCCAATATCTAAACTATCATAAATAACTCAAAGTTTAAAGATTACATTAATTAATATAATTTATTTTACCTCTTTAAGTAAAAAAAACCCAACTCGAATAATGACAGTGGCAGTTTTCAATATCTAAGATAAGAAACATAAATAATTTAAGGAATAACGAAAAAACACACTATTAATGTAATTAGATTTTGTTACAATATAATAAACTGCTATTAACACATTTGTGACAATTTAAACAATTATTTATGTAATAATCTTATTTATTCCTGTAAATTAGTTCACCATAAAAACATTTTGCAGCTTTATTTTTAATATCAACAGCACGCGAGACGAGGACATGACTACCCTTCTATAAGATTTCGAAACATTAAAAAATCCCTTGCAAGCAAAAGAGGGGGAGAGATGCATCAAGGGTGTTAATTAGCAAGAGTGCCCTTGAGATCCTCCACATACTGTACGACAGAGGGTGGAGCGTGCGTTGATGTGCCGTTGTTCCTTTCCCACCCCTCTCTATCTACCCCTCATCTGGTTGAGCGATGTGGATTTAAGGGTGAGGGGAGCGGGGTGTTCTCATATGTAAGGGTAAGTAGTTCATATAACTCTTTTCAGTGGTACGTTCTAGTGCCAGCACTGACTAACAGCCACTTCAACCCTTGTCTAACAGTCCCCTCCCCCCTGGTGGAATACAGCCATTCTCAAGAGTACATCAAGTAGCTCGCCATGTATACATTTTAACCAAACACTTTTATTTTGTCCACCGCGGGTTACTGTCCTTCCAGGACATCCACATATTTACACTATCCGGTAGAGATAAGAAAAATGTGATTTTAGGGGGAATGTGCCCGCGTTCGTGTGTAGAAGAGTAGGAAAACATTTAGTAAGACTACCCTTACTACACCCGGTTTGGGATTTGAACCCCAACCTCCCCATTACTGGTAAATCCGACTAGACTAACTTGGCGTTTAGTTTGCGTGCCCACCAATGTGGGGTTTGTTCCTCCTTATGGTGATCACACGGTCTAAGGCACCAGTCTCGCACTAGAATAGTCTGCTTGTGACAGGGAGTTAGAGATTTGAATCTAGTTTTCGGGTAAAATGGGGGAAGGAGGGCTCAACATGTTATTTATTCATGTGTTTTCCATAAACATTGCCTTCCCATCGTTATGCTAAACTGTGTTAAGTATAATAGCTCTTAAGAAACACACACAATTAATAAAGTACTCATCTTGTGAATGTGGGGAATGCCAGGCCTCCACCGTGGTTCGGATTCCACGTTAAACTGTAGGTCCTTCATTTCATCTCACAATACACAATCACCCTACCATTACACATTAGCGTAAGTGCGTATAACCCAAACGGGTAGTAAGACGCGGTGCTAATAATAATAACAATAATAATAATAAAGTACTGAACCCACTTAGTTGAATGTTCTAAGGCGTCACTATCGCACTCGACTGTTGATGAAGGGGAGATCAGGGCTCAAATCTCGGTCAGGATCACGGAGGGTGTTTTTTCCTTTATGTTTTTACCTTCCCTCTTCCACACAAATTCGGGTACACTTAATCTAAATTTAACTTACGCATCCCTAGTAAATTAGTGTAAAATGTACATGTGCGTACAGCCCAAACGTATAAGTAGTAAGACACGGGGCTAAAACAATTAAAAAAAACTACTGAACGACCAGCTTCCTTGATTGTTGCCAAATTTTGAATGCTTATGACATTTATTTTTTAAATATAGTAGAGTTAGGGATGCGACCCTCATCGGTGGCTACGTGAAAGAAACGTCAAGCTTGTCTAGTCTGGCTTGCCGATGACAAGTAGATCGTGGTTCAAATCTCAGACGGGTGTACTAAAATGTATTTCCCTAAATTGTTTCCCTTCTATTTTCACCCAAAGGCGGATACACTTCCTCTAAATAATGCTTATCCTTACCAAGCTAGGTTATATATTTGTACGGCTTGGACTAGTAGTAAGACGCAAATTGGTTTTGGTTTTTCGATAACTAATTTTAATTTTTATGATTTAAATTTATCTTTTGTTACATCTCATTAAAAAAACTGAAACTTTTTCAAATAAATACATTCATACCCATATGTTACAGGTTGATAACATTTTGAAAGTCGAAATTTGAGAACCAGTTCGCCAGGGCTAAAGGAGTTACATGCATGCAAAGTCTTAATTAGCACGAGTGTGCTTGAACATCCCTTTTCCACACCCTCTTGATTCCAAAGTACGAGGCGTGATGGAGTTCTGAATCTGCGGGAGAGGAGAGTGAGGGGTAACCCAACGGAGGCTTTGGGAAAAGAAGAGGAAAAAGGACGATAGTAGAGGATCAAAAAAACCGGGAGGAAAAGGCGAGATATGTATTTAAAAAAAAGAAGAAATAAGTGGTCATTTCCACTGAAATGATCCTGAGGAAGGATACAAAATAAAAGACAGAATGATAAGAATAAAATCAGCGACGTGAATATAAAATAAATATGAATCGAAGAGACAAAAGAAAGCACGAATAGTTTAAAAAAAAATCCATGACATAATGGTTAATGCGTTTTCGTTTAAAATTTGAAACAAAATATTAATAATAATAATAATATTTAGCACAGCGTCTTACTACCCATTCGGGTTATACGCTTTAAGTACTAATTACTCTAATGGATTGAGAATTGGGTAGGTTGAATTAGAGGAAGTGAACCCGCATTTGCGTGGAGGGAGAGTGGAAAACCATTTAGGAAAAACCGGGCCCAGTTCACCCGACCGAGATTCGAACCTCGATATCCCCGTCCTCAGCAGTTGAGCTCAACACGTCAACACGTTAGCCAACTACGTCACCGAGGCGGGTAACAAAATATTAAAAAATTTGTTATTAGTTAACTATTCCGACTAATACATATGGTTTGTTACTCATCATATAAAACGCTTCCCCGATGCTAGTAAAATTGTGAGACCCATTTTTCCATAATTTTAAATTTTCAAAAGTTGTTTAAATGTTAACATTCTCTATGATGTAAATAAATCTCCATAAATTCGTTTAGACAAAATTGCTTTAGTGATTTTATAATATTTTTAAAAAAATGTATAAAATAATTTAACCCTTGATTTTGAAAACTTGAATTAAAATCATGATTTTATCTCATTGTGTAATTATAAAGTTTGAACAAAATCAGACAGTTTGGTTGGTACCCCAGGTAGACAGAATTACAGACATACAAAATTTAGACATAATTTTAAGTCCCACCTTTTTGAGTTTGGTGGCACATAAAAACTCCAAGATCCATTATAATTTTGAGGTTGACGATTATCATTATTAAAATAATGATTAAAATACTTTGTGAATTTGATAAAGTAAAATTTTTTGTAGATAATGGGGTTAGGATTAGAAAAACGGGAGGGAGGGAAACGATTTTAGAGAAGAGCGACGAAGACATCCATGGGTGAAGACAAAAAATGGTGGAAAGAGAGGCAGGCCGAGAAGAGAGGTATTAAAAATAGAAAGAATGAAGTAAGAGATGGATAAAAATAAAAGTGAGATGTATTGACAGGAATAAAAACAGCGAAGGAAAGCTAGAAATATGAATCGAAGGGAAAAATAAGAGAGGAATAGTTTTTTTATTAAAAAAAACTAGTGGAAAATTGGTGTTAGAGAGGTATGGAAGAAATAAGAGAGGAAAGGACAAGAACTGTGGAAACAAGAGGGGGCAAAGGATGTTGAGGGGAAGGATGAGGGATGAGTACTGTCAGAGTGGTGACAGATGGCGGGATATTACTACGCTAGCCCTTCCCCCCTCCGCCCTCCTCTCACCCATGAACAGTCGGACGTGCCTAGCGTCTAACTCTGGGTGTATGTACCAGACAAAATTTCACGTCTCACTTCTCTTTAAAATGTTTTTATACATTTTTTTCGCACATGGTAGATACTGAATGAGAAGGGATGCAACAGTATTATTATTTCTTTTTTAGAAAAAGGAGGCGAGAGGAAAAGGGGTAACCTTTGTGAAGGTTTTTACAGCAACAGATGTGAAGAGCTACTTTTAGTGTTTCGTGTGTGTTCGAGATTGCCCTTATTATATATAGATTATGGTTTGATTCTTTTTTTGTTTTGGGGTGTTAAGGGGTTGTGATTTTAGAGGGTAAACGTCTGTGATGTATTTGAATTGTGAGTTATTTTAGTCACCTCTATGTGTCTTTTTTTATCTATTTTTAAATGCAATACACCCTTTAGCCTGAACGCTCAGTTATGGTAGACTATATTACTATCCCCCAATGTCATATGTGCACTGTTTTAATCTAACACATTATAGGTTGTAGTTTCAAAATTGTATTTATTAGAATCTTAAGAGATGATTATTTTGTATGCCTTATAAAAATGTAATTAATTGATCTAATAATTGCCTAAATGAAAGGTCATTTTATTTATGATAGTAATTCTTACACATCATTGAACTCATTTACTTACGTAAAAGCTTTAATTTATTCATAAATACCCTATAAAGTTTAATTTAACCTCTTCTTCCATACCTACCTTACCCTTAAACCCTCCTCCCGCCCTTTCCCCGCAAAAAACCCAAGAACTTTATGTCTAGTCTAAATCATCCAAGGATGTATATATAAATTCCAGGTAGAATTTACCCGCACCGATGGGAACTTGGTCTCAATGTCAAGCTCATCAAGCTTGGTTTGCCGGTGATGGAGATGTCAATGTTCGAATCTTGGCTGGGTATACTAGAAGGTTTTTGCCTCAATGTTTTCCCATTTTCACTCTACGCAAATTTTGGTACATTTCCTCTAAAATTCTACCTTCCTCAATCTTATTTCACTAGTGTAATTAACACATGCGTATCACTGTAGGATACTAAGAGCTGTGTCCTACCACCCTTAAGGGCTATCACCATATTTACATTAATGAGATAAGGATGAGGAAGGTAGAATTTTAGAAGTATAACCATAATTTCATGGGGTAATAGAGGAAAACTTTGATGCAAAAAAACAACCCACAATACCCTCGACTGGAATTTGAACTCGAATCTCACTTTAGCTAGCAATCTACTATATTGTGAGAGTGATGCCTTAGACCTGGTGACCACAGTTGTGGCTTACACGGAAGGTGTAGTGCACACTTGACAGGTCCTTACACTTATTTTTTATTCGTGACCTCCTTTTTATAGAAGAGAATTATTAACGACCCCGGGGAGTTGAGTTTTTTTTACTCTAGTGGAGGTTTTTTTAGTATTTTTAAATCAAATGAGATATATAAATAATGAACATATTTTTTTCCAAAATTGCCATACATTCAGTTATATTTAATATTATAAGTCACATATGTAGGCCTATAGTTTACAAACACACACACACATATATATATATATATATATATATATAGTATGTGCATATGCATATATAAATATAAGGTTTGTAAACTATACATATGTGACTAATACATATATCTCATTTGATTTAAAAATACTAAAAAAACCTCCACTAAGGTAACAAAAAACTCAACTCCCCGGGGTCGTTAATAATTCATTAGTAAAATTAGGCATAATGGCCCCATTGGTTATCTTTATATTTGTTTAGTTTATTGCATAAATAAACGTCATTTGGAGGGATTACACAAAATCAATTTTAATAATAAGTCGTAAAATTAGGCATAATGGCTCCATTGGTTATCTATATATATATTACTATATTATCAGTTTTGTTGGTTATCTGTGTGTGTGTGTGTGTATATATATATATATATATATAGAGAGAGAGAGATAACCAATGGAGCCATTATGCCTAATTTTACGAATTACTATTAAATTGATTTTGTATAATCCCTCCAAATGACGTTTATTTATGCAATAAACTAAACAAATATAGAATGAAAGCTTGTAGTGTATTGTAATTTCAATAGTTCTATTATAAATAGTTAATTTACTCACGCTTATNGATCTTTTTCGCGACCCACAATTTAAAACCTGTGTTGTAGCAGAGTTTGGCCTGACTGGATAGCACTGGTACATTTTCTTTTGAATTTTCCATCCACGTCACGTTTCTTTGAGTTTTCTATAAAATTTCACTTTACTGACACTAACGCGTTGTTTTAATTACATTGCTAACATTGTAATAAACAAAACTAGCTATACCTTAATTTTATTACGAATGGAAATTTGAAGCGTCTTTTACAAAATGCAAATATAATTTTTGCTGTATACATTGATAATATTTTATTATATTATCAGTTTTATTTAATAGTTATTGATAAAATAATATCAAAAGTGACAGCTGAAGACCACATGACTTTACATATGAATACGTAAAAGTATATTTAGTAATTTTTTCTAGCTGTCAAATATTTCTATCCCTAAAAAAAATTGGGGTATACCTGAACCTAAACTAGCGTACCTGGGCTTATATCTATATCTATTTCTAAACATCCAACCTTAGCGCTAGGAATTGTATATCAGCCAAGACAACACACAAATATTCTATTTATTCTAACAAGCCCCTGGGATTGAACACATTTCCCCTATGTCTGTATCCGACCCTTTTAAACCATTTATTCTTGATGCAGGCTTGTTTTATTATTCATTTCGTTTCTAAACCATATCCCTACCGAAGCTGCTCTTAACGTTGACAGAATTGTTAAGAGCTGCTTCCGACACGTGGAAACAACATATATCACCCAGATGTTATACGTCCACACGTCATGGTCGTTAACTTGTCATCGTAAATGTGAACACACCTCGCCACAAACTCATTTTATTTTCATGGGTCAAGCCACGAGAGAAACGAAAATAATAACAATAAGATGTCACCAATACCTGACTTATTCGACACACACCGTTACATTTATCTATATTTAGCTATAGAAATATCTATGGATTAAATAGCAAATATATTATATTTGTTAATTACGGTTATAGCCTTATCTAAATATCATATTGCTTAAGTCGAAAAATTACACCTGGACACGGAGATCGAACCCGGGGCCTTTGACTTATTACGTCAAAGCTCTTACCACTGAGCTTTCCATGAGTCAGTCATCCGGTACTCAAAACAATTATTCACTCATATTTTAAGGCAAAGTCTGTGATGGACATGTGGTAAGAGTATTTACACACTAAACCAACGGTCCCAGGCTCGATATCCGTGTCCAGATGTTATTTTTAAATTTAAAGAAAATCTAATAATAATTATTTGGTTTAATTAATTTGTTTGGGGTAGTTAACATGTACCTTATGAAACGCACTAATTCTCCCGTATTTTGATTAATTATTGTTTCGGTCATGCTGGGGCTCGAACCCGGGACTCTTAACTCAATAGATAGATGCGCTGCTGACTGAACTAAAGTGTTTTGCTTTTTTTAATCTCAGTTCCACGTTTTACTAGCAGTTCGGGTTGTACGCTAATGTACTAATTACGATAGTTGTTTTAGGGATGAGGAAGATTATATTTATAGGAAGAGTACACGCCTTTGCGTGGAGGGAGAATGGAAAACCATTTTGGAAACACCACCCTCAGTGCACCCGAACGAGATTCGAACCGCATCTCCCCGTCATCACCAGTCTAGTCTACTGCGAGAGTAGTACCTTAGATCATGGGGCCACAAAAGTGGGTATGAGTAAGGTAGAATTTATAGGAAAAGTACCCGCATTTACGTATATTAAGAGTGTAGAACCATTTAGGAAATACTACCCTCATTACACCTTACCAGGATTCCAACCCTGATTTCCCCGTCATCGACTGTCCAATCTCTTAAAGAGTACGCCCTATACCAGGCATGTCCAACCTGTGGCCCGAGAGCTGCTTTTGGCTCCCGAGTTCGTTCTGCGCGGCCCGCCAGATCAAATAAAATTTAGAGGACTACTGCAAATAGCGGAAATAAACACCCAACTAGGCTCTTGTTTAGTTATATCTTGGCATTAGGTCCTATAAATTTCATATTAGGCCAGTCGACAACCGATACAGGGCTGTGGTTGGAAAATGGACTTTCATTTGTCACTGTCACTTTCAATATCATGTTTTGTTTCTAGAAGATATTATTAGTTATACAAATTCAGATAGCATCACTTTGATCATTACCATTTTTATTTAATGAATTCTTTAAATATTTAATTTTGACTTTTTACTTTCTCTCGACCCTTCGGAGAGAAGTATTATGTTCGTCAAAATAATCAAACTCGAGATTTTGATAAATGCCGACTTTTCATACCCGCCTGAAACTGAAACAATTGTTTTTTGGTTGCATTCGGTCTGTGTATCCGACTAGAGCCAAAACCATTTTACCAATCGGGATAAAACTCGGTCTTTTGGGTTATCATAAGGAC
>CABEEJ010000068.1:0-53089 GCA_901482245.1 Timema douglasi
CCAGTAGTTTCGGAGCCTATTCATTACAAACAAACAAACAAACAAAAAATCAAACCTTTCCTCTTTATAATATTAGTATGATTAAGGAACCAAACTCGTTTTAAAAAAATTTACAAGCCTCGATTTAAAACAATTCAATTCAATTTAATATTAAAGGTCAAACGACTGAATAATAAATACTAAAAATGTAATATAGAATTAAAATCTTAATTTCCTTTATGTCAAATTAGAAGTTCGCACTAGTGTATAAATAATCCACTCTATTCCCCATGAACCTCTTGGTATTTCCTTATTTCTTGGGTTCCATAACATTTTCTATATTCTTCTTTCAGCCGACTAGTTGCTAATACGAATGCTCGGAAATGCCGCAGCGCTAGTGGTACCAATGGATGAACCGCAGTGTAAACACGACGACCGTTTATCTGCTTTTTGAAAGACTACAACTGTTTGAAACGATTTAGGTGTTCAATAATGTTACGTATGTAACGTATATTAGCTGATAGATGATATTTAGACAGTGTCAACGTGGATGGAAATAAAACAAATAATAATAATAATAGCGTGTGGCTAATAGAGAAGCCTTTACGAAAATTAGAGCTATTAAGCTATAAATTAGCAAAATAGCTTATCTCTATAAAATAGAGGGGGTAATTGCAAATAACATTTAATTGGTTTGTGCAATATACTCATATACAAAGATATAAAATATCATAAAAACACATGCTGAATCAAGAGCACAAAATTGCACATTCATCAAATTCTCAGAATTAAGTTTATCCTTTATTATCATTTCTTAATACTTTATATCTAATGGAAGTCGTATATCCACGGTCAACACCTTACTTAGGTCGAATCAGGCATATCTTTGTGCGGTTTTATATATTTTGCTTTAAAAAAAAACCTGAATTTGAAATAATGAAACCGTCTATTCATATATTTTTAAAGTCGACACAATATTAAATTAAATATTTTTAATTAAATAGTTATTAAAATGATTCCAATTTTTCTATTTTAAAATGAATATTGAAGAAAATTGTACTTCTATACGTTTCTAGTCTGAGCTTAATCTTGTATGTAATACGCCGGTTATTCGACAGGTCAGTATTTCACTGAGTGATACTTAAGAATATTTTTTATATTTGTTTTACCCATGACACTAATGAGTAACTTTGATAGATATATATACAGTTGAACTTGGTTATAGCCGCTTCGGCTATTCCGTCAACTTGGGCGTAGCATCATTTTTTTCAGCAGTTCGGTCAAACTATCATCTATTAACGTTATAAGCCCTCTGTTTTAGCGTCACTACCACTCGGTTGTAGCGTAGAAACTTGTTAGACTTTTTACTTTAAATTGTATTTAAATGTGCGTATATGTAAAAAACAAAATTTTAAAAATGGTCAATTCCTACAGAAATATATTTTATAGCAAGCTAGGAGTGTGCTGGTCCAATAATAGACTGAATGGCAACACAAAGTCAGGGAGGGGGTATCGGGAATCGTGGACGCTTCAAGGTCAAAATGAAGAGAGGACTAACCTTCCTTCATTGGCACTGAGCTGGCTGGAACGGTTTCGTGTGCGCGTCTAAGCTAATGGCCATGATTTTTTTGTTTTTTGTATGTTTTATAAGTTTAACGTTAGTTTTGCTAGTCATTGTATAGTAATCTGGTAGTCATTATATGTAGGCCTACATTTTTTACAATCATGGAAAGTTGCTGTACATAAAGAAAAGTTCTGTTTATCCCAGAGAATGTACATGACATTAGAGCATGCGAAAGTGGACGGAAAAAGGCTTATGTATGCCGTGAGTTTGGATTAATGAATTCTACTGTAAATGTCGGTGACCTGGTGGTCTAGGGGTAAGGTGTCGGACTTCTGTGCTGGCGGCCGGGGTTCACTCCTCGGTCCCGGCAAAGATTTATCTGATTACCAAACCCTTCCTCACCTCTGACAAGACATCTTGTGAATGTGGGGAATGCCAGGCCTCCACCGTGGTTTCGGATTCCACGTTAAACTGTAGGTCCTCCATTTCATCTCACAATCACCCTACCATTACACATTAGCGTAAGTGCGTATAACCCGAACGGGTAGTAAGACGCGGGGCTAATAATAATAATAATACTGTAAATGTCCCTCCTTACAAGATATTGAAGGTGTTCTGTTCATACCTCTTTTATAACGTCACTTTAACGTAACCTCAAAATTTGTTTGGCCCCTTCGATGATGCTATAACCAATTTCGACTATATATGTACAGAAGTAATAAAACCCGCTTTGGCAGTAGAATGGTTTAATGCACTAAGTGATATTCAAACTTTTTTTTGTCAGCTTTCCTCAGATATTGTTGTTGTTTTTCAACTTTGTGCACCTAAATGTGTTGGGGCATGATGTAGGTGATACATATTTTATACTCGACATCTAGAAAAAAAAAAAAGAAAAAAAACTGGTGCTCCCAGATCGTATGTACTTACGTCCGGGTCACTCGTAGCTAACCCTACGTGTGCACATTATTATTTTCAGTGTTTATCTTGAGTGTGAATAATTTATTAAATATATATATATATATACATGTAAATATATATAAATAAATAGACACATTTGAATTTTACGTACACCCTAATATGTCTTCCCGCACTCCCGGGGGTAGGCATAGCCCAGGTTGGATACCACTGGTCTAAAGCGTCACTCTCTTAATAAACTGGACTGCTGATTACGGAAAGATTGAGGTTCGAATCCCGGTTGTGTGTACTGAGCTTTTTCTAAATGGATTTGCACTCTACCCAATGATGCAATTTAATAGGGTGATGACAACATAAAATGTATTATCATCTGTATTTCCCCCCTCCTTTGTTTGTTTTAAAACTGACGGGCAGTTCTACCCAGCATCGTTATAAACCAATTTTATTTCTGGTATTAAGAATTTCTGATTGATTATTATGAAGCTTTAGCGTCAAGAAACGGTCAAAAATGTCATTTAAATTAAGCAATAAAATCATTTAAATAGAAAACCAGATTTATTTTAAAAATTCAATTTATCACTACCGATATTTTTCTATCTCGTATATAATAAATGTATATGTTAAAAAAAAGCTACTTTCAGGGATTTTGTTTTAAAATGCAGGACAAGTCAGATGGAAAGGGCAATATTTTGGGAGAGTATAGTGTGGGTCATTTTAAAATTAAAATATGTATGAAAATGTTTATTAGTTTCGATAGTTTTTGAAGACGCAGCTGTTTGAATTAACTACGAATGATACATGTCTTACATGTTCACTCAAAAATTGAACCGTGAATCTCAATACACTTTCAACGATTTTCCTAAGGATTGTACGTCGTTTCTCTGATTGTAGAGTGCCGTTATCTTACACGAATTGCGGTATTCAAAATCCGATCAATCAATTCTTCTTGTGTGTTCGGCTATGTTTGGTAAACCACCATTTCCAATCATCCCCATAAACAATATTCTAAGAGACTGAAATCCGTAGAGCGTGACACCCAATTAATTGGATCATCGCGTTCAATCCATAACCCAGGGGCAATTTGGTTTAAGTATTGAGTCATTGCACGAGCATGATTTGGCGGAGCTCCGTCACGCTGATCTTACATTATCTGCCGTGTTGCCAAAGGGCATATCCTCCATTAGTTCTGAAAATTTATGTTGCAGCAATTGTAGGTACTTTTGCACCTGCTTGGTGATTGTCATTGATAACAGGACCAATTAAGGTATAGTCGATAAGGCCGCACACACATTGCTGCAATAATCTTATGGAAATGAGTTACTACAGTTGCGTGCGGATTTTCTTCAGACTAAAAATGATTGTTTCGGCTGTTGTTGATCACTTAACGTGTAAAGGTTTGCCTCATCAGTGAAACATCTTATTGGAATTAACTGGCGATAAGTGTGTAGCCACTGAAAAGATTCTCCCTGGTGCGGATGTTGGACACGTTGAAAGTGGTAGGTATGAAAGCCAAAGTGATGTAATGCTCTATATACTCTTGTCTGTGTAACAACCATTCACATACGCCTACTAATTCATCATGCACTCATAGTAGGGCTGCGGTCTATAATCCGTAGAAACTTTTTCTTTTCGTTCGCATGTTCTTGACCTGCACAATATGATGAGATAAAGTTATAAATTTCCGAAACTTTTGAGATTAATAAATATGTTCATATACACTTTCATTTTAAAATGGCTCATTCTATCATCTCCCAAAATATTTCCCCCTCCTCCTGACTCATCCTGTATAAGTTTTAACCTGTTAAGGTGGTCACATGGTATGTCTCATGTTCTTGTTAAACTATTTTTGGCAAAATTGGGGTTCTAATCTTGGTTGGGTGTACTGAGGGTGGTTTTTTGAAACGGTTTCTCACTCTCCCTCCACGCAAACACAGGTGTATTTCCCTTAAAACTCTACCTTCCTCCTTTCTATTCTATCAGCTTAGTTAATGCGTGCCTATGGCGTGCCAAAAATATATATATTTTTAATGAAGCAATCAGACAGAAGTATTGCCGAAGATTCCTTGATAAGGCGCTACGAATCTTATTACTTAGAAAGAAAAAAAGAATGGTGAGGGTTGAAATAAAGACACTTTGATCGAGTTGAAATGGGTTTTTTCCAAGAAGCTAATTAAAGACGGCAATTGGAAATCCCTCCCTCCTCGCTCACCTCTTCTAAGTAAAAACACGTCCCTTCCAATAAAAGTCGAACTCTAAAAATATCGATTTGCTATAAATCAAGATTCCACATGTCATGAGCATTTCCTTCCCCGTTTCGTCACGTGTCAAAAGGCAAACTTTTTTTTTTTTAGTCTTCTATGAACTGATGAAATATGCACAACGCCACTTTTCACCTTCCTCCGGAAAAAAAAAATTCGTTTCACGAACATGGGGTTTGTATGATGTAGGGGGTAGACAACCCCTTGCCTTACTCTCCTCCCCCTCTTCTTGTCGTTTTGAGTCTAGGGACTTTGCTTTGCATCGTGATCTATTCTGTTCTCTTCTCCCCATTTTTTTTTTTTTTTTTNTTTTCATACATTTTATTCTAGTCATGTTACCAATATAAGAAATGATTCTTTCCTCAGAAATTCATATGCAATGTAAAATAAAAAAATAAAACATTTGTAAAATTAAATATTCCATTTTAAAATATTCTAGAATTTTGGAAATAATTATTAATATCTAATTATTATTATGATTATTATTATTATTATTATTATACTTTATTATTGCCATAGTGAAAATTTAAAACCTCACCATTATGATGAATCTTAAGGTTTATGAGCCCCAAACTCAAAATTGAATCTTACAGATCTGGTTGTCTCAATGTATCTTTCTCTGTCGGTTGCACAGTATGACATGTATGTACCTTGGCCTAGAGATAAATTGATTTAATCGATTTCATTCAAACTTTATGTTTAGATGTTACATAGCTCAACGATAAATCATGATTTTTATTCCAGCTCTAGATCTAATGGTAATTTACTAATGACAATTGATACCCCAGAGAAAGAGTGTTACAATCCAAACACAAGGAATTTTCAGTATGGAAATAGATCTAAAATAGTTTGTAATAGAATGAAACTATTTAGGTTAGTTATATAAAATTGTTAATAAAGATAAATTTTATTTTAGTCTTTGTAATCTATTTTAACAAACTATTAGCTTATTAATGTTATTAAATTAAGTATTAAAAATTGAGTTGTAACACTGCTCCACTGAGGTTTCCTTATTTGAAAATTCTAGATTTTCTGTAATGGTTATAAGAGTTTTATTCAAATTATATATATATATATCACTCTCAGATAAATACACATTTAAGGCTAGTTTTCTGACGACTGATTTTTGAAAAACTTGTACCAAACTATAATAAATTGCATGAATGTGTGTTACTATTTATTTTAAAATTAATACGTTCTAATACAAGGGTTATTAGCAACTTATGTTAAGGGATGAAAAGGGAAGTTTTAAGTAAATGCTTAGAAAACTGTATTAAAAATTAGAGATGTCATGATACCGGTTTTTCTCGATTCCGATACTTATGTTAATCCACGATTTTGATTCTTAAATATTTCCTGTTAAATATTTCCAACCTCATTAAAAAAAACTATTTATTTAACTTAATAGCATAGTAAAAATACTAAAATATGTAAATAGTAATTTTAAAAAATAAACAAAAAAAGATCCATCTATCAAGTATTAAAGCATACTATACATAAATAATAAAATAATTAGTAAACAGAATATTTACTAATAAAGTCTCACGGAGTCAAAAATATACATAATTTATAAAGTATAATAAACATTATCAAAATAAATCTTTTAAATTCACCAAATAGGGTTGTTCGCTGAACCAAAAAATATAGAAAATAAAGGCGAATAAACTAATATGAGAGAATTGTTTACCATTAATTCTGAATTTTTCTGCTTTGCTTACTTTAAAGTACTTTCAGTGAGAGCTAATAATTCAGGTATCAAGAATCTCAACATTAAGATAGATTATCATGGGTGACCTGGCGGTCTAGGGGTAAGGTGTCGGACTTCTGTACTGGGGGTTCGGGGTCGATCCTTGGTCCCAGCACAGATTTATCTGATTGCCAAACCCTTCCTTCACCTCTGACAAGACGTGTTTTAATCACAACTTGTGAATGTGGGAAATGTCAGACCTCCACCGTGGTTCAGATTCCACGTTAAACTCCAGGTCTTCAATTTCGTCTCACAATCACCTTACCATTACACATTAGCGTAAGTGCGTGTAACCTGAATGAGTAGTAAGATGTGGTAGTAATAATTATAATAATAATAATAAGATCGATTCTCGGTTCTTGGGATACTAGTAAGAATTGATGATATTGAGGTATCGAAGACTTGAGTTCGACATCTCTAGTAAAAATTGTTTATGGAAAACTGCTTGAAGTGCACCAAACTGAGATTCGAAATCTGGTCCTTAACGTTAAAGGTGAACAAGGGCAATATAAATTTAAATTATGATACCGCTGAGTCACCAGTGCGAATATTGATGATATTAAAACGGAATAATATTGGCGCTATGAAAGTTTTAACTTAGAATAAACACATTGTTTGGAAGGAATTGTTTAAAGTCTTCGTTGAGAGCATATAATATTTAGTGCTGAACTCTCTAAAGTTATCCATGACTTCGTATTTCGAATCTAGGTTAAAAATGTCTAGGGAAAATTAATCAGTGGATGTTAAGAGTGGTATGGAGCAATATTTTTTTTAAATAAGTTTATATATTAAACTCTCTTGAAATTATAAATAAAATGGCAAGCAAATAAAAAAAACTTTTCTTCTGAAAATATATTTGTCCTTATGTCATATATTTTTCAAAATAAACAGTGTCTGTAGCAAATATACATTTCGAAAGAAAAATATCCTCCAAGATTACTTTTTCGCCCTTCCCATACGTCCATGGGCAACACCTTTATTTCGGTTCATACCTACGTTCTACTTTCTGTGAACTGGGAAGTGTAAGAAATGTGTATGGAATAATCGTAGAATTTTGCGGGAAAAGGGGGGTTAAAAAGAAGACGAAGGGAAAAAATGAAAAAAAAAAAAAGGATGAATTGGATGTAGAAGGAGTTAAGCTTGAAATCAAAGCAAGAAGATACGAGCCCGTGAATAGCCTGAGCCCTTGAGATTCGGTCTTGAGCCTTCGTTATTGAGTGACTGTCCTTGATATTATATTGGATTCTTGGTGTAAGAACACGCTAACTCAATTTAAAGAAATAAATACATCCATGGATAGAAAAAATAAACAGTTAAAATAACACGCTTTGGTAAGCAAATGGAATAGATATCAAGCTCCTATAGTATGGTTTACAAGTGACTTTAAGGTCAGAGTTTGAATCCTGGACAAATATACTGAGGGTGTTTTTCCTTAAATAGTCTATCACTCTTCTGCCAAACAAATTCGGGAATATTTCTTCTAAATGTTATCTTCTTCAAACTCTTCTCATTAGCGTATTTAAACATACATACATCTCAAATGGGTGGTAATACTACGAGTAAAGTAAAATCAATGGAACTATAAAAACAAATAATTTTTTATAGAGAAATAAAATTACGTATACTTGATTAAATAAATAAATAATTTAGTTTGTACAATGAAGTTATCGAATTTTAAGTCATAGTTTAAAAATGTCAGTCCTATAGCTCAAGAAGATATATGGTAGGGTGGGGCTATTTGGGTAATTTCAACTTTAATTCAAGTTTTCACCTACAATATGCTTGCGATTTTTTTTTAACAGTTTTTTTTATATCTTTATTCATATCTTCTGAACCATACTTAGTAAAAGGTATTTTTAAATCTAAGTAGGACATGATTAAAAAATAACATTATCAAGTGGAAATAACATTTTGGTAAAAACGTGCGGCTATTTAGATCATGGATGAGGTTATTTGAATCACATATTTATTTTGATAACTTGCCATGAGTATAGCCAGTTTATTTATTTTTTATCAATTGTGTATACTAATATATGCAAACAATTTTTTTTTTCAAAGGCCCCGACATATACTTCAGGTTTGACACCGAAACCAATCTCCTTTTCCGCTTGAATTTTTTGTCAAGATAAGTAACTTTATAAAAACTACATGGTGCATCTTCTTCTACTACTTTATTGTCAAAAATATGATCGGCATTATAGTCTTCCCCCGGGTTGCTAGGTGTGGCCAACTAAGATAAAATACGTCTTTTAGGCTTTTTAGAGACTCACCCTTCTCAGTGACGTAGTTGGCTAACGCGCTAGTCGTGTTGAGCCCGACTGCTGAGGACGGGGAGATCGGGGTTCGAATCTCGCTCGGGTGAACTGGGTGTGGTTTTCCCTAAATGGTTTTCTACTCTCCCTCCACGCAAATGCGGGTTCCCTTCCTTTAATTCAACCTTCCCAATTCCTAATCCATTAGCGTAATTAGTACTTAAGCGTATAACCCAAATCGCTAGTAAGACGCGGTGCTAAATAATAATAAATAATTTTTAGAGACTCTGTATTTCAAGGTCAAACCAGTATTAGTTTCTTTTTCGAACAGTAAATCTCTTTTCGATTTTACTTTATCAACATTTTCTTGTGATGCTAGACGGTAGGCTCTTTGTTTTGTCCTTTTTCGTTTTTATGTGTGTGAAGCTTAGACCGGTGTTGGCAATACTTGAGAAAAATTAATGATTGATTTTTGTTGTCTGGTTGATGGTCCTGCAGTGTCACATGGATTATTATTATTATTATTATTATTATTATTATTATTATTATTAGCACCGCGTCTCACTACCCATTTGGGTTACACGCACTTAATCTAATGTGTAATGGTAGGGTGATTGTGAAATGAAATGGAGGACCTACAGTTTAACGTGGAATCTGAACCACAGTGGAGGCCTGACATTCCCAAAATTCACAAGCAGTGTCACATGGAGTTTCCGGTCTGCAATAAAGGTGTGTGAGGGAAGAATTTTTTTTTCGAGCACTTTATCGCAATGGTAAAGGAATATACCTTGCTTTACTCACACCTTCTCATGAATGACCAAAAGCACGATTACAAAGAACTTTTAATCTTTCTACTAGGGCTCTCTCCTGATCGAAATATAGGACTGTAGGATGGCCTATTGACTTTGGTACAATTGGGTTATCTTGGTGGTGCCCATCAGCGGTTTTAAGTAGTCTAGCCGTTCGAACTCTTTTTTGCAGTGTACTGAAACGGTACCTTGAAATGTGATGCAGCTGCTCTAACACTCCAGTTTTCGTTAAGTGTACTGTTTAGGGTCTGGGTCATTACTTCTTTTGATTATTGTTGGTATCTTTTTTTTTCTTTGACCGTCCAAACAATATTTTAAAACTAAATCAAAACACTAAAATAACTTAGATAATTTTACAAGTTTAAGCTATATTCTTTTTAAATACTGTAATAATGGGTAAGATGTTAATATACTAGGACTTACCTTCACGAAGATAAGTATTACTAAATAACAATTACCCGCCTCGGTGGCGTAGTTGGCTAACGCGCTTGTCGTGTTGAGCTCGACTGCTGAGGACGGGGAGATCGAGGTTCTAATCTCGGTCGGGTGAACTGAGGGTGGTTTTTCCTAAATGGTTTTCCACTCTCCCTCCACGCAAATGCGGGTTCACTTCTCTAATTCAACCTCCCCAATTCCTAATCCATTAGAGTAATTAGTACTTAAAGCGTATAACCCGAACGCGTAGTAAGACGCGGTGCTAAATATTATTATTATTAAATAACAATTGACTGTTTATACATTCATACACACAATCACTAAACCAAACCGAGACACACCAATCCCAACTAAATTTTCACTTAACTGTCTGAGGTGGCCCGGCAAAATAATGAAACACTTTTACCCCTTCCCTCTTCCTTTAAGAATACCTTTATAGGCTTAGCCAGTTAGGTCAATGTTGACATGGCTGTCCAAACTACAACTTACAACTATAGCACATCTAAGTATTATAAACGAGAGAGAAATACCTTTCCAAATAAACTAGACTATTCTTAAAGCTTTGAGTACTAGTGAGAAATAATGTATAGTAGTTAATATGATTAGTTTGTTTTTAAAATGTAATCCAAAAGTTTTTATTTTAAAATCCAACAATGATAATAATATGACAGCCTATAAGCGGGGATTTTAAATTAGTTAGGCCCTAATTTTATATTTAATTTAGTAAGGAAATATATACACACACACACTCTCTCTCTCTTTATATATATATATATATATATATATATATATATACACTAAATTATACTCAGTTTTATATATATAATTGTAAATAGACCAACCTCCCTAGAATTTATGCCTTCTCATCTTTAATAATCTTATCTTATCTTGGCTTGATTAGCTTAATTAAAGAATCATATTTCAAATTTTCTAAGGATGATGCGTAAATGTTGTAACGTTTAAAAGAGCCAGCCTGATATATTAATGTTTGTACGACACCATTAGGGTGACATTTGATATAACGATTGAATTGGGTCCAAGTTTGGTGTTCTATATTATAATAATTAAATAGGGATGATGTCTTATTTTATAAATTAAAAGTTCTGGTGTTTTATAGTTATTTCTATTTTAAGTAGACAAACAGATTTTTGCTAGATATTTCACATGTTGTAGATTTTAATAAAAGCTCAACTATTACGTAATGCACACGACAATTCCAGACACATGAGATTTAGAACCTAGATTAGGATATCATAGACTCTACCTACACGGCTCCTCGTAAGGAAGGAAAGTGAAGAGATGCGTATCCTGAAGGCGTATATAAAGCGATATTTCCTTCTCGAAACTTCCCAAAAGAAATAAGGTGAGGTCATCCAGGTGCGTTTCTGTTCACAAAACTGCGTTGTCTTTTTAAACAGAGATGTAGAAAGATGTCGCCATACCTTTCAACTTAACGCAAATAAATCTTACTACCCGCTCTCATTTAAAATATCGTAATTTTGAATAAAGATGTGAATAATAAATTATTGATTTGTATAATTCCATTTAATTACAATATTTCGAGATAAATAAAATACAAGAACACTTCATGAAAATATTTTTATAGCACCATGTCTTACTACCCGACCGGTTTATACGCCTATCTGTTAATTAAGCTAATGTTTTTTAGGGATTAGGAAGGTTATATTTAGAGTAATTGTACCCACATTTTCGTGTAAAAAGAGTGGAAAACCGTTTTAGAAAACCACCCTCAGTTAAATTTGAACCTCGATATCCCGGTCATTAACAATCTAGTCTACTAGGAGAGCAGCACGTTAGACCACGTGGCCACTAAAGCAGGTGATTTCTAATTAATCTAAAGTAATTTTAAAAATTCTACAACTAGCTACTTTACGACATTTGGCTTGTAGGTATTGAGGTGTTTAAATTGAAGGGGAAATGACTAATGGTTTGTATGCTGTTTTGTTTGTATCGTGCGTTTTTAACGTCCATTCTTGGATCCAGCTCGTTGTACAAATATAAGACCTACGGACAAATTTAATTCTAGAACAGATACCAACACCCAGTATTGCCAGACGTCTACTCATCGCTGAGAAAGGGGAAGTTCTAAAGTTCACCAATTATTATTTTATTCCTTTTGGCCCATGGGTCTATATCCAGACGCATTTCTGGCTGAAACAAAAAGTCAGGTTTTGTTCTATTCCACTGAAACTGTGCCATTCGAATGACAGAAGCGCGCACCAGACATTCTTACAGGAGATCAGAAAATATCTGATCAAATACCCATCTGGTATATCAGAATATGTACACTAGATCGAGTAGGGAGTAGAGTAATATAATTAAAGGGAAGTGTACCCGTATTACTGTGGAGAGATAGCGGTAAACATTATTAAAAACTACCTCAGTATACTTACCAGGATTCGAACCATGACCGCCCGACCACCATGAATCCAGACTGTCTGAAACCTTAGAATGCGAGAACGCCAATATGGGCTTAATTTGATTAAAATCTTAGTACTTTTTTAATTGTAGTAAATACTATATAGTATATGGATTTTAATGTATCCTTTATGTGTTTATCACCCGCCTCGGTGGCGTAGTTGGCTAACGCGCTAGTCGTGTTGAGCTCGACTGCTGAGGACGGGGAGATCGAGGTTGGAATCTCGTTCGGGTGAACTGGGGGTGGTTTTTCCTAAATGGTTTTCCACTCTTCCTCCACGCAAATGCGGGTTCACTTCCTCTAATTCAACCTTCCCAATTCCCAATCCATTAGAGTAATTAGTACTTAAAGCGTAAAACCCGAACGGTTAGTAAGACGCGGTGCTAAGTATTATTATTATTTATGTGTTTATCGTGGTTTTTTGATTTACGCCTTTGCACACAGGTAGCTTTTATTTTAATTTATACGTATAACACTATGGCTATTAATTACTTAATCTAAGAGTAAAGTTTATTTATTTGTGGTATTTAACGCGAACTTTCCTAACCGACTAATTAGATTATATCAGCACATAAGAATTTCTATGAGTGAGAGCGAAAGGGCTTAACTATTTTTCCGGAAAAGGGTATTTTAACATACCTTACAGGGTTATTTTACATGCCACAATTGAGATAGGACAGACGGCTTTACTATACTACACTTACTACTACATTATACAATACCTTTACTACGGCTTGTGCTATGGATTTTTATCGCTCAAGAAAAATTAATTGACCCCAGCTGTGTTTGAACCCATTAACGTTGGGTCCTGAGGTGAACACCTTACCCCAATATTACCGAGGTCGACTTTATGAATATGATACTTGATGCGGTCATAAGACTTATCTGTAAAAACATGTGCACCTTTATTTATGAAAAACTGGGTTGGAATAAATAGAATGGAGTTTTTTTTAAGCAAAGAAAAACATTCCTTGGAGTAGCCACGCAATGAATTACGTGAATACCCTGGTCAACGTGGGGTACTCCTGCTATTATCTGATAAATAAACAAAACAAAAATTAAAACAATACTTTCTAATGATCATGTTAATATAGGCCTAGTAGCTTATTTAAAAGTAGTTTTAATTTATATAGGTGGCCCACCTTGGTGGCGTAGTTAGCTAACGCGCTAGTCGTGTTGAGCTCGACTACAGAGGACGTGGAGATCGAGGTTAGAATCTCGGTCGGGTGAACTGGGGGTGGTTTTCCTAAATGGTTTTCCACTCTCCTTCCACGCAAATGCGGGTTCACTTCCTCTTAATTCAACCTTCCCAATTCTTAATCCATTAGCGTAATTAGTACTTAAGCGTAAAACCCGAATGGGTAGTAAGACGCGATGCCAAATAAAAAATATTATATAGTTCAACTACCTTAGCTTTATCGGTAGTCTCTTTGCCTACTGAGCTAAGGATCCCGGGTTCGATTCCTGGCATAGGCGATAATGTATAATCGATGAAAATATTGGTTCATCCTTTCACATTGATAAATTAACGTCTGGGGACTGGATGATGTGTTTGTCCTAGTCCTAAGATAGATGATAATTGATAAGGCATATGAAGAAGCCATGACAGGCCTAGCAAGCTGGTAGTGGAAAATATATTACTTTAATCAAAAAAAACTGATCCAGGCGATAAGCTGGAAATAACAATGGATGTAAAAAAAAAAGTTTTATTATATATATATATTTTTATTGACTCCCTAAATAAACTCAAGAGATTGTAGATGTGTGGTTTTCCAGTTCAACATGTTATATGGCTTGGGTAGGAGGGGTTGGAAGAGGTGTAGGACATGTAAGCTGCGCTTCTTTTGATCCGTCAACTCTCCCTACCTCACTTCGTTCTATCCCGTCTTCGGCATCATGAAATCTTTTCCTCTTCTACAGCTCTTGCTGGCTCACAGCTAGACCTCTATTCAAGGGGAATCCCCTTAGCGTTAGAAACGTTGTCTGTAAAGATGGGGATGACCTAAGGCTACACGTCGAAGAAAACTTTTATGTGTGGTTGAGATGAGACAAGTGGGGAGGGGAGGGGGGAGGAATAATGGAGGGAGAATCACCTCACAGACGGAAGAGTAGACAAAAGAAGTGCCCGTTTCACTAGCTTATTTCCTGTGAAGATGAATTCTTTTACTGTTTTTATTATTTTCATTTGTTATAACTCATATATCTTAATTTAATTATATTAGAAATATTCTGATATGTTTTATTTTGAAAATATTTAACTATAGTTTTATTGAAAATGTAAACAAAAAAGTAGGATTGATTTATTTTTTCTGTGTGTAAATGTTTTTAAATAAATGAGGACCAAATATTGACCATAGATAAATATGAGTTTTCGTGTATGATAGAAATTATGCATTGCTCAATTAATAATAGTAAAAACATAGCTACCATGTATTATCGTGTTTATTTATTAGATATCTGCTTTTTTAAATAACGCAAACCTTTAATGCAATATATCATAATTTGTACAACAGAAACTATTATCAAAAATGTATTTATTTAAAAAAATCATGTATACGTTTCATTAGGCTCCCGAACTAAGATTGGTTACGTGAGTGGGAATAGTAACTATAGGTCTAAAGGACCTGGTTTGAGACCAGATGTTACTTAAAAGTATTTAGTAATTTGGCATGGGTTTGTCCTAGTGCACATCGATGTGGAGTGTTATTAAATTAATTTACATTATATTAATATCTTAAATAATTATAAGCATTATATATATATATATATNTATATATATATATGACTAGCTTTAGATTAAGGAAGGTGACATATTTTAAGAGTTGTTGGATCCATTATGAGACGAAAGGGTCAATTAGTAGGAAGGTATTTGTGACAAGTCTTTGGAAGTCACGGTTGTAAATGTTTAAAAAAAAAGTAAAGTCACTGATATTGTTGTTGGCCGGCGTATGTTCAGGGGTTATGGTCAAGCTAGCGAATGGTGGATAACGTTTGAGTGTGTTCATCCTAAGCAGCCGGACAACGTTCATAATGAATCCGATAGACTGTGATTTGTCGTTAGCTGAATCATTGTGCCATTTGTTTTTCTTTATTATACTTAGAGGGATGAAATGAAAGCCACGAGAATCCGATTACATGTATTCAGGGATTATTATAATTTAAATATGCCACACAGTTTTAAAGTCGGAAGGTGTTAGTTATCATAAGTACAAACGTTATCATTTTTGCTGTAATCAAGAAGAAGGTATAACAATTCATTCTGGCTCAATAATTCCCAATCTTACATTGCCACTTCTGTCTATTCGCTAGTACTTTACATAAGATTAAGTAATAACAACTATTACTTTTGATCTTACAATGTTCATTTAGCGCTAACGTCCACATAAGAGTGTTTGCCAAGTTAATGCAAGGTCTAATCATTATTCGTAAATATCACAATAATCAATATATTACAATTTGTTGGCTCTTGTTTCAGATTCAAATGTATGGTTTCAACGCTGAACTCTACCACAATATGTCAGAGGCCCAACACAAATCACAAGGCACTGTTGGGATATCGCTGATGGTTCAGGTACGTATACCAAGGATATAATGTTAAGGTTTTGATCACAAATAAAAGGACAGTTTTTGTTATGAATAATTATTATTCTAGCCATAAAAATATTAGTCCTTGAGACTATGATATATCTTAACATTTTATATTCCACAAAGTGAAACAATATTTTTCGGTAGATTCAATTATTACTTTTAAAAGAATTACACCTACAACATAAAGGAGGAAAGATATACTTTATTAAAATAAATAAGTTATTATCCAATACATATGTAATTTATTAGATTTATGCAATTTTTTCTTTTTAGATTTTTTATTTTTTTAGCTGACACGTGTAAATTTATTAATTGAGATTCTCAAAACAGCAATAATCGGTGTGTTTTATAGAAATAGTATAGCCTCTCTTCTATAAGAATATATATTTATTTTTATTCTGATAAAAGTGAATATAAACCAAACGGGTAGTGATTCACAGTAATTTCTTAAATAACAATAATGAGGTATGTATGAGGAAGATAAAATTAAGAGGAAGCGTACCCACATTCACGGGAGGAAGATTGATAGTCCATTAAAGAATCACCCCCTCCAATCAGTATTGGTAACTCGGTGGACGCTATCAAACTGATATATTCCTGTTATATTATTTGAACTAAATAAAGCTTGACTAACTGATAATAGTTTTCAAACTTAGGGGCTGTTAGCAAAGAAAAAGATAAGTTTAATTTACTTCAAAATATTGAAGTCAGTGCGGCCTCAAAATATAATGGCCTGCTCAAATCTCTAACACAAAATATATATTTATGCAAATTAGTGTTCGACCCCTAGATTATTTTTTTAAATCAAGAAGATATTGCAATAACCACTAAGGCAAAGTATTTTGTTTCTCTGCTAACATTTAGAGTAATTTTCATCAAGGCTAGAAACCCTCCGGCTGCTATTTAATGTTTTTCAGTCACCACGTGGTTTGTTTGGCTGAGCCACCGATGTTATCTTTATTTAGTAGCTACTTTGCTTAAGAGATGGTGCTTAAATAATGTAAATAAATAGTCTACCATAATTTATATATTATTAGTAAAATAACACAGATTTAAATAAGTTAATTTTATATGATTTCAAAAATAAATAAGGGGGCAATTTAAAAATAATAGTAGTCTTATTAAAATGTGAAGCTATAAAATAAACTCATTCAAGTATTATCAATAAATGGAGATTTTCAGTAACGTTTTCAATTTTATTTACGATATAGTAGTTAATCAAAATATTTAAACAAAACAACGGATCTTTATGCAATAGTGGTAAAAAAAAGATTGTATTAGAGAAACTAGTAAAGGTAGCAAGTATACTTATTAAATATTGAGGGAGGTAGTAGCATTTGTTAGATTATTAATCTAAAAACAGTAATAGTAGAAAGGATGTGAATATATAATGTGATACTATTATAGAAAGGGAACTAGACTTCATAAAATAATATCAAATAATGATTAAAAATTAAAATATAGATCTTAAAACAAAAGTAGAGCCTAATTAATCAAACAGAATAATGTGTATCAAAGAGAGAGTTAGAACATGCTCTACCATTTTAGATTAGTTATCAGAGGAAACAGAACAGTATCCTAGAATTATACCTGCATATTTAAGATAAAAAAATAAAAGAAAGCAATTAATATTATAATTATACTTTTATACAAACAATATAAAACAAGAAATTATATTGGTATCTGTATTAGGGACTCATTCATATTGGATTGATATATATATTAGGGCAGTTAAAGGTATGAGAATGTGTGAGCCCATTCCTGTAGAATAACTTTGGTGATTTTCTACATCTCCATCAAGATGTTCTGATAGAACTGAACAAGTTTGTGAACCGTTTTGAAAACAATGATGATTGCAGACTCAAATTATGTTTAGAAATAATATTTCGCAATAATTAGATTACTGATTTTAGTATGATAACTGAGTATGTGTAATATTTTAGTCCTCTATATATATATCTTACTTTTTTGAAAGAGTGATTTTTAATGTGTTTTTTATTGAAATTAGAAACTTGCTTTTAAAAACTATGGTTCCATCAAAATGTTACGAAATGTTATCCAACTTACTTTTAATAAGGTAGACGCCACATGCAGAGGAAATAATTGGGGATGATCAGTGTAGATTTCGATGAAATAGATCGACAACAGATCAGATTTTTACTATTCGTCAAATATTGGAGAAAAAGTGGAAATACAACGAGACGGTACATCAATTATTAATAGATTTTTAAAAAAAAGCTTACTATTCGGTTAAAAGAAATAAATTATACGATATATTAGTTAAGTTTGGGATACATAAAAAACCTTGTCAATATAATTGAGGTATGTTTGGCAGACTAACATGGAAGGGTACGAGTTGGGTGTCACCTAACAGAGGCTTTCGAAATACGTGACGGATTGAAACGAGGAGATTCACTTTCCCCATTATTTTTTAATCTAGCCTTAGAACATGCTCTTAGACTTGAGGGTAATGCACGAGAGCATAGATGGCTTGTCATTAAACGGTAAAACACAGGTATTAGGATATGCAGATGATTTAGACTTGTTAGGTAATAGTAAGGAAACTGTGGTGAGAAATGTGGAAATTTTACTAGAGGGTAACAGGGAAATAGGTTTAGAAGTGAAGGATGAGAAGACGATATATATGATTAAAAAACAGATTGGGGAAGACCATTTAGAGATTACTGCGAATAACATAGTGTTTGAAAGGGTCAATTAGTTCAAATATTTAGGAACAATTTTAACTTACAATAACGATATTAGAGTGGAAGTCAGGAAAAGAATACATTCAGGGAATGCGTGCTATTATTATTATTATTATTATTTAGCACCGCGTCTTACTACCCGTTCGGGTTATATGCTTAAGTACTAATTACACTAATCGATTAGGAATTGGGAAGGTTGAATTAAGAGGAAGTGAACCCACATTTACGTGCAGGGAGAGTGGAAAACCATTTAGGACCCCCCTCCCCAGTTCATCCAACCGAGATTCGAACCACGATCTCCCCATCCTCGGTGGTCTAGCTCAACACGACTGGCGTGTTAGCTAACTACGCCATCGAGGCGGGTTTGTCAAGAAATTTAAAACTAAGAATATACAAGTCAATAATTTTACCGGTTGTTCTTTATGGTTGTGATACGTCTTACCTTACAATACGAGAAGAGATTTAGGGTGTTCGAAAACAAAGTGCTCAGTAAAATATAAGGACCAAAGATAAATGAAGATAGTGGAGAGTTGAGGAGGCTACATAATGATGAGCTGCGTACACTATATTCTTCACCAGACGTTGTTAGGGTGATCAAATCTCGCAGATTATGGTGGGCGAGACATGCAGCGTGAATGGAAACAACTATAACCGCGTTCAAGGTTTTAACTGGCAAACCTAATAGTAAGAGACCACTGGAAAGACCTAGACCACGCCGTCCATAGACGCAGATGCGAGGATAACATTAGGATGGACCTGAAAGAGATAGGATGTAACGAGTTGAACTGGATTGGGCTAGATTATGATAGGGATCATTGGCATACTTTTATAAGTGCGGCGATGAACTTTCAAGTTCCTAATGCCATAGTAATTAAATATTATTAAAATTATTGTTATTATAATTTTTATTGATTAAAACATGTATTAATTAAAACATAGGTTTGTACTTCAGGGGTCTGAAAACCAATCGCTCTCAATGACAACGACCCTTCTTTCCGCCTTTGGTTGTCGATGACGGGGAAATCAAGGTTCAAATCTCAGACAGGTGTACTCGGTACTCAGGGTGGTTTTTCCTAAATGGTTTTCTACTCTCCATCCACTCAAATGAAGAGTACACTTTACATATATATATATATATAACCTCCCTCATCCCTAACACATAAGCGTAAACAGTAGTTAAGCTTGTGAACCAAGCGGGTAGTAGGACGCGATGATAAATAATAAATTTTTAAAATAACATGTTTATCATACAATGGAATAGGGTTCGATGGTTATCTTACCACCCATTTGGGCTGTACCCCATCTGTCGGTTATTAAAGCTACTTTCATAAGTGGGCTACATACGATATGGTTTGATCAGGCAGTCAGGCCAATTTGGTAAGATCAGACACAATATCAGGTCGTGCGTAAGGGTGTCATCTAACGCAAATTACCGTTGCATGTTAGGTGGCCGGTCTATCCGACCTCCTGACCACCACAAACAAATCATTTCACAACTGATGAAATCAGGCGACAAGTCAGGCCGTATCTAGGTAATACCTGATCGGTTAAGGCTAATTGTTGCTGTCGGGACGACAAATCAAATCGTCTGTAGCCCGATTTATATTTATGAGCCCCTACACGATCAGTCTGACTGTCAGTATCCATCAGTATTTACGAGACCTTACACAGTCAGCCTTCGCGTCATTATTTTCATCAGTCTCAGCTCCTGAAGGCGACATGAAACAACGTGAATAATAAGAAAAAGGCGTGTTTCCAATTATCATACTAGCATAGGCGCCGAAACTGGGGGATGGGGGAGTATGGTACATTTCCCCCTCCCATCTGTTCCTTTTAAGGAGGTAAGGGTATTAAAAAAACACACATGTAAAATGTGCTTATGATTCTTGCGACGATAAACATGGATTAGACCTATCATGCAATCATACTAATTATTTTGTCATACCATCAATAGTATTTATTTCAAACTAATCAATTTTACACACAAAAAAAATTACTCCATAGTGTCAGCTCTCAATCGGCCGCCTGTTTGGCGAGTTACTGCCGACTCTTGCGGAGAAAGGGTGTGTGTGGTCAGCACAACGATCCCTACAGCCATCACACCCGACTTTATAGACCAGAAACACTACTGTTTTATTCAAATAGCAAATAGTGGACACACAATTTTAGTAACGGACATCTTTTTTTATTCCGGAAGTTGTACGTTATCAAGAGATTTCACTTGCATGTTGGCTAATTCTGTTTTTACACGATGTATATTTTCTATTACGAACAAGTTAGGTTACCTTGTTTCCAAAACTAACATTTTAATTAAACAAAATGTCAATTCTGAAGTTTCATTCAAAATATTCACACATACCTAGAGGTAGGTATAGAAAAACATGTCAATGAATTGATTTCAATCACAAGTTCCAGTGATGCATTTCCCTCATGACAGACGAATTTATTTGGCTTAACGTGTTCGCTTTTCGGTGGCGCTATTTCCCCTGACGGAGAAGAAAATGTGTTGTAAATTCTAAATGGTTGATTTCCCCTAACAATCGGTACATACCGAAGGGGTGAGTGAGGAGATGGAAGGGGTTTGCTGTGAAGGGAGGGGGTTAGGGGTTGTTTTTGGTCGGCTTGTTTGATCGTTTTAGTGAAAACGACCATGTGAGAGCAGCCATCTGTACAGTGCACCTATGTCCTTCTATCCCCCCTCCCCCTTTTCTCTCTCCGGTTGACCTCGTACAACCGGTAACCATGCCTGAAACCTATCGGGACCCAACATTACCACGATAGAGGACCATTACTGTTAACAGACGATCTAGAATGTTTCATCACCTCTAGACACTTTAAACACAATACATTTAGTACCTGAGATCTCCTGATTAAATTAGCCTACGATACACTTATTTCATTGCTCCACGTCTTACTAACCATCCATGAAAACTATCTTCAGACACCCGAAAGGATTGAAACCCTAACCCTTTCACCGCTGAAAAACCAGACAAGGCTAACGCCTTCGTACTCGTGCCCATCATTGCGGGTTCTTTACCTCATACATCTTATATTACGTCCCCCTCTCCCCAACTGGGATACAAACATGTACCTCCCCTTTAGATACTCAAGAAGTGTAGGCCATCGCTTACATTAGTAGATTATTGTTTTATTTCATCCCCTCTATAACAAAATCTGGGCTATTATCGCTTGGAGCTGCGCTAGAATGGAATCTAAATTTCTTGCACTCTGGTCTTTTTTACGTCATGCGTTGTAAACTAACATATACCTCAACCATGAACAAGATTGTTGAGATGTTTAGCCGCAGACTACGGAAGGTCTTTGGTTCAAATGCTGGAGGTGTCAAATATGTTTCCCAAAGGTGGGTTGGAAGGGGACGCGAGAAAATACTAGTTTTTTTGAAGTTGTTTATTTTTTGCCTAATTATTTTTAGCACCACGTTTTACTTCCCGTTTGGAAATGGCTATGTACTAATTATGTTAATGGTTTTAGGGATAGGTAAGGTTTCATTTATATTAAGGGTAACCACATTTGCGTGCAGGGTGAGTGTAAAAACATTTAGGGAAACCGCCCTCAATACGCCCGACTGAGATTCGAAAACAAAATATTGATTCAATAAAATTATAGTTTAGTTTTCTTCAGTTCTTGAACATCTGTCATGAACATAGCGGCATTAGATGATAAACTTTTTAAATGAAAATAAAAAGTCATTAAATTCCAGAACACCCTTGACAAATATTCAAGAACTGTTAAGGTCACCATGTGAAGAAAACTCAACTCAAGGCTTCTTCTCAAGCAATATTTCATTTATTTTGCCAAAAAAAAAAAAAAGTTTGCTACAAAAAATGCACAAATACCACCCTTTTATCACGTCCCCTAGATGACCAAATCAGACATTTCATTACTAATGATGCCATTATTCAAGCTACTCATATCAATGAATACGTAGGCTGTGTCGACTTCACCTGGTCTTGGATCCTGGTGACAAGAATGTGGAAGCTTGAATCATGACCATATTACTGAGGATCCTTCCCTTTCACCGCAAGTATAAATATCTAGATAGAATAGTGGTCTCAAACTCGCAGCCCATCTACCAACTATTTCGCGGCCCACATAAAAGATTACAAAATAAAAATAAATTACCCTTTTTTTTATTTTCAAGTATATTGTAATATAGTAAATATAATATAAACATAGTAATGCTTTGTAAAGCCATTGTCTCTATAAGTAACAAGTTTATTTACGAATGGAGGGCCAGTATTAAGCCTACCTGTTTTTACCCCAAAATAATTTTTAAAAAAGGTCCGGGTGGTTTTCCCCAACGTACTGTCTTTGAATCCAAGAAAATTTCAACAGGTGGTGGAGAATGTTTCAAAGTCATGGAAAATATTTTAAATACAATCAAGTCTTCATTTTCATATAATGCTGACAACGCACATGAATCAAGTAAAATCTCTTGAAAGGAAAGGTTAAGTGACATTCATTTATGCTCACCTTTAAAGTAGCATGTTCAAAGGAGATTATTCCAGATATCAAAAGGCTAGCAAAAACGGGCACAACTTTCTGGTCAGAAAATGTAATGTGTCCTTTACCGTGTCTGGTCGGTAAATTTTTTGATTCTTTTGTAGCATGTCAATCAGTTAGATTGAACATCTACAATTAAAGAATTCTATAATTCATTAATTTATGCAAGAAATAAACTATATTCGCATATTGAATTGAGTCTACTCTGAAGATGCAGTCTAATAAATGTACGTTTCTCCCTACCTTCAAACATTCAAACACGTAGTTGGTCAAAAATACTGGATTTTGTTAAATACGGGAGTAGATATCAAAGAAGAGAATTAATATTAACATTGTTATGAATAAAATACTTAACGCATTGCTTTTCTCATTGGATAATGTCAAAAATATATTTACTTACGCTTGCCATGCGGTTAACATGAAAAAATAATAAACTACATCTATATCACCAATTCTTATTAAAATAATAATGGATCTTGAATAACATAATTAAAACAGATATATTTCCATATAATATGCCTTGGTGAGTATTCACATCTTCAGGATGTCTGCTGATTCGATTCTCCCACATATGAAGCTCAATAAAACTATTCAATTATGGCCGCACCACGTGCTATCTTAACTAGATCTGTTAAAGAGAAGAAGTGCGTGTGAGTATCGACGCAAAGATCTCCTTATCAACGACCCTGGTGGTAAACCAAGGAAGCTTCTTCATATATTTCCTCCGTGAGTGAATTTTTCTTGTTAATTCTCTCTTTCCGCCCGCCTTCCTCCGTAGTTCTCCTTTTTATGTTCTTGTGGTTATCATCCTTTCTGCTTTCTTTAATTTGTATCAGGTTGGGAACTATATAAGGGGCCGCGTCCCAGCACACCATGTAGCCATTTACTGTATCTCTGCATTGAAGGAAGGACTCCAGGTTCGTCACGTCGACTATGAAGATGGAGGCGTCTGATACACCACCACCTTGGACAGGATAACGATTTTCGATAACAGCCTATGAAGTCTAGGCCGTGGGATTCACCGCAGCTATGGATGGAACCACAGACTTCGATGTATTAAGTATTCTACAGTAATTGACGAGTCCTTATGACTTAGATTTTTTTTTATAAAGATGAGTTATATCTGATTGCACCCTTTTAGTTTTTGTATATTGTCGCAGACGATTTTCTTTCAAATTGATAGTAGGTTTACTTAACCATTAATCATTTTCAAGTCTTGTTGACTTGCTAACTCAAGCTTTAATTTATTGATTAAATGTTGTGTCCTTTAGAATGCGGGACTAGTAAATATTATAATTCAGTACTGTAGTCTCTGTTGAGATATATATATGCCTCCGGCGTAGAAAGTTATAATGTCTTAGTTAGGGACTTATAATATTCCACTAGTTCCTTTAATATATTTTTGAATCAGAATTTGTCATGACGCCTTATACGGCGTGAGTATCAGTTCAGTTTATGGATGGCTACCCCCAGGTTGTCTGTTTTGTTTACCTTATTACAATTCAGTTGATAGATATAAGTGTTTTTGGTTGGTCAAGTAATCACGCTTCACGTGCAGTATTAGTTTCGGTGCGCAACCCAGGGAACTGCACTAGAGTAATAGTGGGGTCCGCGCAAATAATACTCTTTCACTCTTACCTTTCAATCGATTTCTATTTTTTGTGTTGTTCTTAAAGCTCTTGCCTTTAGAATTTTGTGTACTATTGAATGCCCTGAATGTACCAAAGGGGAATGTGACCAGCCATAGTACTTTTGATGACACCTGTTTCTTAGCCATCAACTGTTGTTATCAACAGCTTGTTATCCAAAGTATTTAATGGATAATATTTTGAAGGCCCCATCAAGCACAGCATGGTTTAAAGTTACATGTATACCTTGTCATATATTTTTCTATTAGTAATTATTGAATTGTTCTACTTTATAGAAAAAACTTCTACCTGTGGCCTGGCGATTACGCAGCCCTATTAGCCACAGTCTCTTGTCTCA
Organism: Timema douglasi; assembly: GCA_901482245.1. Taxonomy (NCBI): domain Eukaryota; kingdom Metazoa; phylum Arthropoda; class Insecta; order Phasmatodea; family Timematidae; genus Timema; species Timema douglasi. The sequence continues at coordinate 25,203 of CABEEJ010000068.1, forward strand.
AGGATAACTGATTGAATCAAAATCCTTACTCGTTTCGACTACATTATTGTAAACCATTGCTATCTTAACTATTGTTTTTTCTATCAATAAATCTATTTGTTTTTCTATTTTTGTTCTTTTTCATTATAATGTGTGTAACCTGTAGGAATCAAACCTGTGGCTAGTTTTTATTGGTACACTTTTAAAAATTTAAGTGAAAATATATTGTTATATAAAAACGATAGTTTTCAGTGATACAATATGATCGAAATAAAAGTAAATGAATTATTTGTTTTAACTATTTACGGATAACTAGGAATAATAACCTCTTTTAGTTCAAAGCCGTTGGTATAGTTTTGTAAAGTTGATATTTATTGGTAAGAAATTCATGCGGCCCCCTAAGTTCCTTCAAAACCTGAAGTGAGGCAGCTTGAACAGCCGCAGGGATACCCTAAGTGTGCGTGTGGGAGGAGAATGGGACAAGTGTGCACTTTCCAATATCATAGCAACAAATCTTACCGAAACCACGTCCCACGTGCATAAAAGATAGTGTGTATTGTTTACTTTTTATATCGAGTCGTATCTTACTACTCGCCCTGACTGTCAGCATTAAATTTAACTAATGGTAAAGGGGGATGGTTTAATTCAGATTAACTGTACCCGCATTTGCGTAAAGAAAGAGTTAGAAACAATTTAGGTAATATCATCCCCCGTAAATTGATCGGTCTTCAAATTCCAACCTTTCTGACACCGGTAAACAATACTAGATGAGCTTGACGTTTAGTCAGTGTGTTCACCGATGCTAGTGTATATTGTTCAATATTCAATGAATTTATGAACCAATTTTTTTAATGCTGATTGTCATGTAACTGGGTGTAATTTAGTATGCTAATGGAAGTCAAAATAATATATTTTTTATGTATATAGTCTAAAAATTAATTTAAATAAATCAATGAACCACATAAGTTAAGGTGCTTACTTTTGTTTATAGAAAGTGGTACTACCCTGAAATTCTACTGCCCCTGGACTCCTTTGAGTGGCTTACGGATGGTTAGTAAGATGCGTAATCCAGTAAAAAAAAGTACTTGTGTTAGGCACCTATTAAGACATTAATCATAAAAAAAAAATTACCTATGACTAATCTGCATTGTAAAGTGAAGCAACCTTGTTACGATACTAAATGTATGCCAGGAGTAACCAGGGAAGAAGGGAGGGGGGGGCGGCCAGTGGAGAGTGCGCGCGCAATCAATTCATCACAAGGATTCACCCCTAATACCCCTCACCCTTCCTTCCCACTTCAGCAAACCATCCCGTCATCCCCTCCGGCTAGCTTCCTGAAACCTGTCAGTGTCGCTCGTAGCGGCAATACCCAGGAAACTACACCCACAAACAAAACAAGGAAGCCACGGGCCTACTCCCGTTTGCATAATCACACATCCACACACACGCGCACATACATACATCCATACATCCTACGCAGGTATATATAGCTATTCACAAAAGCAGGATATCCTAGCGTTTGAGATTTGCATAAGCTGCTCTGCATATGCTCGATTTCCTGAATTGTGAAATACCATGCAAAGCACTCAGCAGCAAAAAGCTTTGCTCTTTATAACATGGACAGATAAAAAGTGGGGGGAAAGGCCGGGTTTGCCAGAAAAATGATTTCCTACTGCCTTCTTCGCGTAACACACTCGACGGAAGGGTGGGGAACGCGAGGCTATGTATAGCAATTAACCCAAACCATTTTTCTTATACTTTAACCCTCTTGTACCGGTATTGGTTCCTCTAAAAACAAATCCATCTTTACGGTGCGTTTCAACACCAACAGACCGTTTTCAATTTTGCTTGAAAGTTTGTTATTTATAGTGAAATGAGTTAAATTGACTACGCAGAAGTGTCTTTCAGAGGTAGAATAACACATATTTCAAATTAAACGGTTAAAAGTGTATTAAAATACCGAGAATTTGCTTCACAAGAAAAGATTTCATACCAATAATATATTAATATATAAAATACTGTATTTTAATGTTCCTTTATAAACAATAGTGTAGGCCTACTGATTACACTGATGTGTATTGTCAGTTGTTTTTTTTAATCTGTTCCAAAAAACTTGTGTCCTTATTTAGTGTGTAAGGGGGATTCACTTTGTAGTTAGATTCAATGAACAGATGATGATACAGTCCAATTTTTATAGGAAGGGCCTTCTTATCAGAGAGTTATAGAAGCTAATATATATACTTTCACGTATTAATACGTCAAGTTATGCGAGATCTACTGCTGTCACTTTTGATAGATATAATCAATGGTTCTAATATAACATTAATAAATTAATTAAATTATAATCAGTGTTAACTATTTTTTTCTAAAAGGTCTTTTCCATATAAATTGGACAGTATCTTAATAAATATTAAATAAAACCATTGTTTTTTATTGATCCTAACTTATCGACAAATTCTACTTCCTTCATTTGATTTTTTCACGTATTAATACACCAAAATATGTGATCTACAGCTGTCCTTTTTGATATTAATAATACCCATCATTAATTACATTTTAAGTACATCGTGTTGATAATTGTCATGTTCTTATCGTTACCACAGTACTAACATTTCAAAACATAACATTAAAATAAACATGTTAACATAGAAACCATCTTGTTTCTGATGATATAGAAACGACTTCGGTGGTCTTGGGTTAAAGTGCTCGCCTCAAGATACTACGTTCCTGAGTTCAAACCCAGCTGTTGTCGACGGATTTTTCTTTATCAATAAGAATATGTATCATAACCTTCTTTGGAGAGGACTGTTGGCCCTATGTCAATTGTGGCATGTAAAAGAACCCTGGAAGCTATATGAAAATATCTTTCCGGCAAAATTGATTTGTTCTTTCGCTCTCGTTCACAGAAAGTCTCATGTACTAATATGGCCAGTTGATTCAGAACGTGCACGTTAAATGCCTTAAATAACAATAATATTGTGGAAAGGAGATGGTAATCTAGTACTGGAAATAGGTTTAAGTCCAAACATTTATTCTAGTGGGGTTTTCTACCTGCGGTATCTCATGATGAGATATCCCAACAGAAAAAGTGAGGATTTTTTTTCTTTGTAATATTAAAATTTAGATAGTTAAAAAATGTAAACATAAATGGCATTGTATCTCTCGAGAAGTATACTTTAATTTCGTGTTGCACTCGACTGCTGAGGACGGGGAGATCGAAGTTCGAATCTCGGTCGGGTGAACTGGGGGTGGTTTTTCCTAAATGGTTTTCCACTCTCCATCCACGCAAATGCGGGTTCAATTCCTCTAATTCAACTTTCCCAATTCCTAAATCATTAGCGTCATTAGTACTTAAAGCGTATAATCCGAACGGGTAGTAAGACGCGGTGCTAAATAATAAAATAATAATATACTTTAATTTAATGATTGTATTAAAATCAAGATTAGTGTTCAGTTAAGTCACTGCTTATAAATCAATGTATAATAAAAAAAATGATAACAATAATTGCTTTTAAACCTCTCAAAACAAACTCTAGTGTTTTTCCCCTAGAAAATACAGATTGAATAATTGTTCAGCGTTAGGGTGTGTGAGTTAACCTACCCAATTATAAATTACTATGTATGCAAAAATTATCAACAACCCCTTTCATTATAATAGTTCAATAAATTAATCAAACTGTATTTGTAGTAATTATAATAAGGCTATATAAGCCATTTAAAAAAAAATCATACAGCTCCCTGGCTAATGCAAACTAGATACAAATGAACTGTTCCATCTTTGTCTATCTATTTTAAATTAAATTAAACATGTTGAATAGCGTTAGTATGTGATAGTTCAGTATTTTACGCCAACGTTGAATGGAGTTTTGTAATTATATAATGGAGTAACCAAAGGCATACTTACGTTGAATTATTAAATATGCCTTTCCCTCCTAAAACGTGTTTTAATTACCTCGTTCTGTTAGAGCTCGCTTCAAGAGAGTCGTTTTTCTTTATTTTTTTTATCGACTGCTGAGGACGGGGAGATCGAAGTTCGAATCTCGGTCGGGTGAACTGGGGGTGGTTTTTCCTAAATGGTTTTCCACTCTCCATCCACGCAAATGCGGGTTCAATTCCTCTAATTCAACTTTCCCAATTCCTAAATCATTAGCGTCATTAGTACTTAAAGCGTATAATCCGAACGGGTAGTAAGACGCGGTGCTAAATAATAAAATAATAATATACTTTAATTTAATGATTGTATTAAAATCAAGATTAGTGTTCAGTTAAGTCACTGCTTATAAATCAATGTATAATAAAAAAAATGATAACAATAATTGCTTTTAAACCTCTCAAAACAAACTCTAGTGTTTTTCCCCTAGAAAATACAGATTGAATAATTGTTCAGCGTTAGGGTGTGTGAGTTAACCTACCCAATTATAAATTACTATGTATGCAAAAATTATCAACAACCCCTTTCATTATAATAGTTCAATAAATTAATCAAACTGTATTTGTAGTAATTATAATAAGGCTATATAAGCCATTTAAAAAAAAATCATACAGCTCCCTGGCTAATGCAAACTAGATACAAATGAACTGTTCCATCTTTGTCTATCTATTTTAAATTAAATTAAACATGTTGAATAGCGTTAGTATGTGATAGTTCAGTATTTTACGCCAACGTTGAATGGAGTTTTGTAATTATATAATGGAGTAACCAAAGGCATACTTACGTTGAATTATTAAATATGCCTTTCCCTCCTAAAACGTGTTTTAATTACCTCGTTCTGTTAGAGCTCGCTTCAAGAGAGTCGTTTTTCTTTATTTTTTTTAAAGGAGAAATTTCATGTTAATATGACATTCAAATTTAGGGGCTCAAAGGCAAAGTAGCTTAAGCCCATAATTTTGAAAAATCTTCATGTTGTGCTAATACTATATTTATCACTATTTGCTAGGGTAAAAATGAAATATTTTCTTCTTTCTACCGGCGATTCTAATGTTATGTAATTAATATATATATGCCTGCATTCTTGAAGATTGTAATAATATGTGTTTCATCTCTATTTCTGCATTCCTGGATAGTGTAATATTATGTGACCCATTTCCATTTCTGCATTCCTGGATGTTGTAATCTTATATAATTCATATCAATTTATGCAATCCAGATAATTGTCGTATCATTTGATTCATCTCCACTTATACATTCCTAGAGATTGCAATACTATGTGATTAATTTCCATCAGTTGTTTGTAATATTATGTGATTTAACTCCATGATTGCATTCTTGGAGATCGTAATATTAAGTGATTATTCTTCATTTCTGCACTGTTGGTAATTATATGAGATTAATCTCAATCTTTATGCTTCTTGTGATTGTAATATTATGTGATTCATCTCTATGTTTACACTATTATACATTTACTTGAAATATTTTGTGATTCATCTCCCTATTGCCACTCCTAGTGATTGTCCTGTCCGGGTATCAAATTCCTGATTATGAGATTGGTTATTTAATTGCTACAGTGGCTATTATATTTACGAATGTGAAGCGTGGTGCACCTTTTAGAACAAAGTATTGAGAAATATATTTGGAACCAAGAGGGTTGAAAAAACCCGGATAATGTAGAACGTTACATAGGAAAGAACTTGATGATGTTTATGTATCTTGCATATTACAGATATTCAAAGAGCACAGACTGAGTTGTTAGTAGGGAAACCCGAAGAAAACAAACCTCTTAGTACAGCGCTTTTCAAATTGTAGTCCTCGTAGTTCCTAGGCTACACCATTAGGGTTACAATTATTTTTTTTCAAATTTGGGTAAAGGGCATTTTCCAATGGTCCAATGGCAATATTTTTTACGTCAATGTAATCTATATAGTCAAAAGGTGTATATTTACGTTCGAACCATATTTTCCATAATCCTGTATTTATTTGTTTCAAGTATATTCCAAATAAAACTGTTCGGTTCGAATTGATATAATTTGTAATTCATTTGTAGTAAAAACTTTGTTGCTGTGTACAAAAACAACAATAAAAACAAGAGCAAAAACTCCAAACTCCCACAAGCATCGCATAAAACCCTATGAAGTGTAAAAACTATGTGTGGAATGCGGGCAGCGTCCACGCCGTGCCTTTTATTTGGTTTTTAAGAGCAACTGTTTCGCTAAAAGAGAGAATTAACGAGTTTGCATATGGGGAATGTGTTTTATTTATACTTTGAAAACAAGGACGAAATACTGGGTTACATTGTTGGCAAATTTACAAGTCGTTTCATAAAGCGTGGTGTAGCTAGCCAGCACAGCTCTACTTGCGGTCAGTAAATAATATTAAGGGGGCTTTTAGAAGCTTTGCCTCAGCACAATCCGAACAAAATTGAATTATTTTCAAGCATTTTTTAAATTATAATTTCCCTATTTGCTTAATCTATGTAAGTTAAAAATTTTATGAATTGACCTAAACATAGATAATTTTGTTTCAATATCAGTTTTAATGAAAAACACTAACTTTCAAAGAGACCATTAAAATTAAACTGTAGGTTTAGATCATTTTTAATTATCACTTCTTAACGAGCACGTAGAGTAAAAAAAACAAAAACAATATCACCCTTAAATCAAGCTTCCAGGTTTAGTATCACGTCTAGACTAACAATGATTTATTTTATCAAAAATTTATGTGATAGATAAATTGTTAGAAGATTGTATAAGTTATTTTATTTCTATATAAGTGCATATATATATATATATATATACACACAAATATATATACAAATGTGTGTGTATTACAAATATATAGATGTATGGATAGACATGTGGATAAATATATAGAAGTTTGTATGTATAGATGGATTGTGGATGAATGTGTAGAAGGATAAATGGCTATATGTAAATATGAATATATACAGGCTGGCCACGAAATAAGGAACAAGTATGTGTGTTCAAGTGTTTAGTGTAAGTGTACTTGAGTAAGCACAGGCCCATGCGTTAATTTAGTGATTGGAGCAGCCAGCTTATATTTCACGCGTATATTTAGTGATTTGAGCAGCTTTCTACTAGTGGCACTGTTGTACAGTAGTAGAGAAAATGGCGGGAAGTAGACTATCTGTAGAGAAGCGAATGCAGTGCAGTGTGTTCATGACTAAAAAGACATCCGATGTTAGGCGTCAAATTACAGAGATGAACGCCTCCACCCCCCACGGGACCAAAAGAGCAAAAAATCACTCAAATAAACAAATGTTTCGATTATACTGATCCGAAGAAGTCAGGTTGCCCTAAAACGGCTCGTACAGAACATAATCAAAGACTTGTGACGTTATAAGTTGTGTTAAGGATTTTTATCAAACTATAAAACTCCGTTGACCTCGGCTGTATTTAAACCCACGAACATCGGGTTCCGAAGTAAACAATTTACCCTAAGACCACTGAGTTTCACAAAGATCTAAACTGGGTAGGTAATAGATTTTGAACCAGCCGTATCATAGTGGTGTGGTTTTCTATATTATACTTTATAAAATAATAGAATTGACAACAATTAAATCATTTAATACACACACAAAAAAAAACTTCTCAAAAATGGAATATATGTTTCACTGATCCCAGCTTCATTGTTGTTAAGTAAATAAAACAGAAAGCCATACTCCAATATATGTTTTTGTTTCGAGCGTATTTTTTTGTATAATTTCCCAGCTAATCGGTTGTGAGATTTTTAAAGTGTAAGGGACAAAATATATAACACATAGCTTCAGTAAAAACGTAGAGTTTAATTTTATTCACATGGGGATATTATTATTATTATTATTATTATTATTAGCACCGCGTCTTACTACCCATTCGTGTTATACGCACTTACGCCAATGTGTAATGGTAGGGTGATTGTGAGATGAAATGGAGGACCTACAGTTTAACGTGGAATCCGAACCAACGATGGAGGCCTGGCATTCCCCACATTCACAAGATGTATTGTCAGGGGTGAAGGAAGGGTTTGGTAATCAGGTAAATCTATGCCGGGACTGAGGATTGAACCCCGGCCGCCAGCATAGAAGTCTGACACCTTACCCCTGGACCGCCAGGTCACCCACATGGTGATATTAACAGTTGTTGAATATCTGTGATGAATTTAGCAGTGTTAATTTACATACATTTTAAACGAATAGGAAAAGTTGTTTTCAAATTATAGAATACACTTGACAGATATTAAAGTACTGTTGAGGTCAATATAAGAAGAAAATTAAACTCCTATTGTTCTAATGGTTAAATATTTGTATTTATTTTGGCCATAAAATGTTTTGTTATGAAACCTGCCAAATATTGACCTTTTCTCTGTTTCCCTACACTCATAAACATTGTGAGAATTGAGTCATAAATTATAATTTTCTAGATTTTGATTCTCCTTTGTCAACTGCGACTACAATCATCTCTATTCTGTGTATGAGTAATGGAAAAGCTATTAGATAGAATATCATGTTCAAAATTATGTTAAAACTATCCTAGTGTGTTTCTTTTCTTTATTACAGCTCCACCACACCATTTTTTATTTTAAAAAAGTAATTTATTTTTTTAAGACGTGATTTATTTAAAAATTTAATCTTTTTTTTCTTCTTAGCTCCGCGTTTTATTATCCATTCGGATTGTACGCCTATGTACTAATTACTCTAATATGTTGGGGATTAGAAATGTTGATTTAGATTAGAAGTAGTATATCCACATTTGCGTGGAGAGAGAGTGGAAATCCATTTAGGAAAGTTATTGCGAAAGTGATGCCTTAGACCATGCTGCCACTGAAGTGGGTAATTTATATTAAACTTAACAACTCTACAAATGTTAACATAAATATTTTTATTAGGATGATTTGAGTAAAATTATTTTAAAATTACATTTATACCATATGAAGATGTATCTCTGTTTTTTCTTTATTCGTAGTGTAGGGAAATGTGTAGTACCTTCTGACACTGAGCAAACATGTGTGGTAAACATTTAATCTAGCCCTAATCTACTTCTTATATCATGTGTGTGTGTGCGTGGACTATATGCCGGACACACCCAATAATTACCATATTGGAAGCAGCAAGTAAATGCGTGTCCTCTACACAGAAGCAATATGGCGCCTGTTTTGTGTGTGCTTTAACCAACCCTCTCCCCCCTCTCTAACAAAACTCTTTATGTTGTTGTCCATTTTTTTTACCCACTTTCATAGTCGTTAAAACCTCTCTGTAGAGTAAAACAACATTTTGTGGGGGAGAGATATAAATTTACAAACATTCGCAATGGAAAATAATATGCATTATTTTTCTTGACAAAGTTGCGTGCAGACTTGTCTTCCCCGGTGAATTATATACAGATTACATACATTAAATTAATTACCTACAGATTGTACTCACCCAAAAGTAATAAAAAAATAACTCTAACCACGTCTGTGATCCCATGGTCTAAGGCAGTTATATATAACTATTTTTTTAACCTAACGCCCACTTTTAAGAGTTATATGCTGGCTCACTTTCTATCAAAGTTAAATGTGATGAGAATTCTGAGATCAGCGATAATAACATCAAATTATTATTTTATACATTCGTATTTAATTATTTCAAGCTAAATAATTATGATATATGCTATGTAAAAGTATAAGTAATTTTATTGGTAGTACTTATAATCCTTATGAAGATAACTCACATTAAAACATAACTTTACTATAAAAATTAGTAATTACACGTATTGACAATATAGTAGAGAATAAATATTAAAATAAATGTTAAAACCTTTTGTTTAATATTTTGCTGTCTGTTATTATTAACAAAAAGTCATTGCTGTAATATTCATGAACATTTAAACGCCTTCCTTTTGCCTCCTTACAATTTACCACTCTCTTGAAAAACCAAAAAATACCCCCCACCCCTCCCAGGCCACGGTGGTAGTTCCATGCGGGATGAGAAAGCTCGTAAATCATTGTGGATTTCCTGTGAAGGATATGTCGAGGTTATAGACTCGAACTGTTGCACTGGAGACTGTTTACACATGTGATTTATGCTGGGGAATTCTTTATCCGTACTCACTTCATGCTGAGTTGAGTACATTTCCTATTTAAAAAACAAACTATTTACTAAAAATTAGGGTGAGGTTAACTATCGTTAATGTTAATAGTCACAGCCGTATCCGAATAGTCTTAAGGCGTTAAACTGTCAAACTCATACACCATTTGATAGATATTTACGGGACGATCGGGTTTGGAGTTTTTGAGATCTGAACAGCTGAATAAAACAAACCTACTTATCCTAAGCCCTTAGAGTACGTCGTTAAAAACTCTTTGCCTGAAAGCAAATTAAAAAACTTATATATAATATTGATACTTTGTTGTACTTATTATTATCCAAGACTTGAAATAAGCGAATGTAATGAGTTCTTGGAAAACCATAATATTACAAATCTATCTTCAAATATACCTTCCCAGGAAAAAATCCCGGCCTCTTGGATCGTAGACAAACAAATAACAGCGCGAACAGTACGGAAGCACCATAACACGAAATATTTAAGTATATAGTTGTATATTGTTATGTCATCAACATTAATTTAATTATTAATTTAAAATATTCATTTTTAAATGTTCTCCAACCTGTATCTAATAAAACCTTATTGACTGATCGACCTGGCTTAGAAGTGGGAAACAAGTTTTATTGGAATAAAAATAATAAAGCAGGAATCCAGCATTCAAAAAATGGCTTTCTAAAGTGATATTTATAAATGAGTCATAACTCGGCCATGTTTATTTATAATCTCTGTAGACCTATTCATAGCAATCATATTTTAACTTTTACCCACAACACTAAATAACGCAAGTTATTCACAATCGAACATAGTGAAACGACTTTGAGCGTATATTTAAAATTAATAGAACTTAGTTAATATTGAAAAAAGTTAATTTTACACATATGAGTACAAAACTGTCAAATTTGTCATTATTTACCAAATGTGACAAAATTAAATCAAATGACTTGACGTATGAAAGTATGAAAGTAAATATATCAACATCTAGGCTATTGTATAATTTTTATCCATGGCGGTTCAACTATATTTTAATTTGGTATCCATTATGCTAATATTAACATGGCTTTGTAGTCTATTTTATAGTTTTTAATGGATTCATAACATCATTAATAATTATATTTGCACTAAGACTAATAAATTGATATTATGACTGGTGTATACATTAAAAAAGACTACAGTTCGTGGAACTAAAGTGATTAATCATTACTTCGCATTACATGACTTTGTTAATGGAATCTTTGACAAGCATTTATTGACTACAATTAATTTTCCTTGGAATATCTGTAGCACTTTAAGTGCTCAATTATATCAATGCTTTGACAAAATGTGTACCCGTATTTCTAAAGAGACGTAAGAAGTAATATATATATATCACATTCACTGACTTGAGTGACACAAATAGTAAGTTTGATTTACTTCTTTTATATAAGTGTATTATTAAATCTGTTATATATTTTGATTTATATTTCCAATAGGTATTTTAGGGGGAAAGAATGGTCGTATTAACTTGTTTATTTAAGGAACTATATTTTTTATTTGTACATTTATCACAAGGTTCCTTAATTACTTTAAATAAGGGATAGGTAATATAAGAGTAGTTTAAATAAACTTCACCAACTTTATCGTGAAGAGAGAATGTAATAACAGCATTATAATTTGGAAAGTCATCTTAAGTAAACCCAGATAGGATTCGGACCTTAACCTTAACACTAGCGTTTGAGAGGTTGTAATTATAGATTATATGACCATCAAAGTGGGTTGAGGCATGGAACTTACAATGGTCGAATACAAGATTATATCAGTTGGGTTCATAGAAACTTTTTTAACCTTGGACAGCACACTTTCTTCTGCGTACCCTATAAATTTAAATATGTAAAAAGCCCGGATGGGTACTAAGATGCAATTCACCAAACAAAGTTAATATAGATTATGTGTATATATTTTCACTAAATTAATGTGTAATTTAATATTAATTACCAATAAATCTGAATACTAATCGACTACAAATCAGCACACAATTGTTTAAAAAAACAAGATAATTTTGGTTCGAAGCAAAACAAATAGATGGTGCACAACCTTTTTCTATATATATATTTATGCGATTTGTTTGGTGTCATCATACAAGATATGGTAGAATATTGTTTCCTAAAAGTGTTAAAATTCTTACTATTGTAAAAAGATCAATCAAAAGTGTAATATTTACAGTAGAAGTGAAGTTGTAGGCCCATAGTCCAACAAACTTAACCCATTCAGTATCGAGTCTTCCTATTCAGTAAAGGGTTCCAGGTTTGAGCATCGCAAAGGTCATCATTGAACTTGGTGCTCTCCTCCCACCCCCACCCCCCACCCCCCAATGGAGCGGTGGGGCGTGGTTGGTTGCTAAGGTACAGATAAGTAAGAAACAGACTCTCAACCTTACGGGGGTTTTGCTGCCCTCCTTTTGCCAGCTTGAGTCCTTCAACACTGGGCTTCGCTAGTGTCGCTGCTGGGTGATGATAGGACTAACAGCAGCGATCCCAGTGTTGAAGGATTCGAGCTGCCAAAAGGAGCGCAACCATTTTAACCCGGAGGTTGAGTGTCTAGGTATATTATTTGTCTGCGTGCTAGGGTAAGCAGAGTTTGTTAAACCGGTCCCTCTGAATTGTTCTCAACACTCAGTATATAATTCATTGGCAAGGCATTTTTCGACGAACATACATTTACGTAAGCGGTATATAGAGCATGAGGGGTGAGGACTTAAAAATATCACAAGTACATTTTAAACACTTTCTACTTACCCTGGTAGAGTATTCCCTAACACGCCAATGCTCTCCCTCTCTTCCAAGGTGATGAATTGACGGACGTAAGACTTTATGTTATGTTAGTTTCAGAACAAAGCTAGTTTGTAAGTCATGTTTTGATATAATCAACCAGTTCAGAAAGTGCACGTCAAATACCCCTGAGGATTTTTTTTTTTTAAATTACGTATATGATTGTAAAAGTTCAGAGAAATAACCTAGAAGTTTTCGTCCAGTCATGATAGTGCANAGGGTGAGGAAGACTGAGAATCAGGTAAGAATGTTACCTGGTTGAACAATATAGTTTTTATTGTTAAAAAACAATAGTACAATACTTGAGAAGGCACATAGCCGTGCGTGAAGCGCACCTCTCCGTTAACCATCGGAGTCAATTAGATAACATAAGTAAACAATCTTGAAACCTCCTCAGGACAGTTAACAAACAACACTAAATATGTCGGGCTCGACATCTATCAACAATGTACAATTCGGGATCACAACTTTATGGACCTTAGCTCCTTGGCTGCTTAACCTACTGGTATAGTTCCCACAACAAGACGTAAGGCATAACCGTAACTCCCGCGCAACAGTTACCAAGCCTAGTTTAAAGATTGAATATTTAAAGACGCTCGTAACTAACATTGCGTCACAGCAATCCAGTAAACCTCGAATGTAAAAGTAAACTAAACAACATAACTCTCTGTATTTCACCCGATAAATTAAGCCGAGTTGAAATACAGCTAAACTAATGGTTGAATCACAAGACGGGTTTCGAACCGGGAACGCACAGACAAACTCTGGGCGCTCTGACCATAAACTAGTATTTACATAAATACTTATCAATAGAAGGTTTGGGCTCAGACCCCAAATTTAGGCGGGTGACGAAGGGCGATGGCCTCTCTACATGCCGCGGTAAGCGCATAGCATTGCAAGTTCAGCTAACAAAATAATAAAGTTTTAAGATCCAAAAAGATAATTTTGACTAGAGTGCCCTCCATGACGCCGAAACAGGAATTTAGATATGAATGACAATAATCCCCAAGACCTAGGTCGCCGTTCTCACCTCTTATCCACAAGCCGGTGGGGTAGTAAGTGACCTCATGTTCCCGGCGTAGCCGTATATATACAAGAAATAGTTCCCAGAGGGGAGGAATGAACGAAGGAATTGGAAGGCAGGAGAACATAACAATCGAGGGAGGGAGATGGTCCGAGAACAATGTAGACGCGCCCAGACGCTACGCGTGGCCGGATACGGAACTCTCTTCTTTCTTCAGCTGTCTGGACATGTGTTCGATACTTGCTGTGGGTCGGCTTGGGCGTGTCGCTCAGTCTGTTCGGTAATTCTTCGGTGAGCGGAGGTCGGTGATAGTGTTTGTGCCGTGTGTTGGTCTTCCGAGTTGGTGAGTGTTGACCCATTGATATTACATGTAACTCGTTACAATAGAAATGCTTGTCACACAAGTAAACTATGGCTTGAGAAGCATCAACGTGACACGTGGTGTGCTCAACAGACAACAGCAGTAAAGTTCGGACGTAGTGTCTTGTCGTTCTATCATGTTTTGCTAGTTTGAACGTTGGTTTTAAAATGTTGTCACCACTCGAAGTATTTATTTGAATGTTATGTGCTGCTATATAAAATGTTAACGCAAAATAAATTAGTGAAAATGATGCAAAAAAGACAGCGGACACATGTCCTTGTGTACGAGCAACGTTTCTGAAGGGTCGAAAACAATCGATGAACTATGCATTGTTACAGTGGAGGGAGTTTTGAATACCTGCTGTGATGTGCCCGCTTAATGACATGCAGCTTGCTGTACACGTACGTACGTACAGATGCGTACTTCCAGCGTTGTTGCGTTTAACTTCAACTTTCATTTAGTAGTGAAAGATGACGTTCCAGACATATTTTTACCGGGATTTTCTGTTTATTTCCGACCACAAATGCTGCTGTTTGAATTTGGGTGGAGAGTTTAAAAATACCCAGAATGGAACAAGTGTTATCGGAGTTAAAATAATATAGATATGGAATTAGAATAGTAGGAAAAATAATTAACACGCTTTTATTTGCTGATAATATTTCTGTCTGTGCATAAAGTGAAGAATATCTTCAAGAAATATTGAAAAGAATGAATACTTGAAATTCTATTATTAATAAGAATCAACCAAAAGAATACAAAATTCATGATATACAATAAACAAGATATGAGGAATACATTACGATATAACTAGGAAAAGTAAAGTTACAACATGAAATAAACTGTTGCTCTCAAGTAAGTGAGATAAATGAAATAATAAAGACATAGTCTAATAGCGTATTCAAATAGAACTTTTCATAGAAAAATATATTAATAGCCTCAAAGAGCATAAGTCTGGAAATCAAGAATAAATTACTCTAGGCAAATGTTGTAATTAATGGAAGTGTAACATGAAACATTGGATCCGGTCTTCCAAATTAAACCAAAAATTAAAACACCCCGGTAAGGGTATTCTTTATTTCACCATGTACAGAACGTATTAATCATCATATTTATGAGCGTGATTGAAACAATTGTTTATTTTGTGCTTCGTGTATAGTTTTACTTGTGGGAAACACCGTCCAATTTGAATACACCCGACAAATATCGTGTTTTATTTATTTGCAATTAATATAGGGTGGTTTATAAAATAGTATCGGATGTTTAGTGGTAGACCGCTTGGAAATATATTATGTATACATTTATGGTTTTAAAGTTATTTGGAATTTACAAATTAAATTGTACCTATCATACCCTCCTCTGGGCTCTGGTAGCTAGCAGATTTTCTGGCTACAGATCCAGAAGTCTCAGATTTGATCCCCGGTGCTCCCATAGCTTTTACGTGCAGTAGTGGGTCTGTAACATGATCAAACGCAGCCTCTTGGGAACAACTTAAGATTTAATTAAATAAATATCATCTTTGGTTTATAAATTTGAGATTAATGGTAGGATATATGCTGTGCTGACCATATGACACCCTCTATCCACAAATTTTGGCACTATTATCGCTGACAGTGGCATCCGCTATGTCGGTTTAACTCGTTTTTTGGCTTAAGCCAAGGAGGTTCTTTTTTTTTNCATTACATATAGGCTAATAGATGTTATATTCATTTAAAATAAGAGGTTTTGTCAAATAATTATATATGAGCATTTTGATTATATTGCTATTATATTAAATGCAACTGGGCGGTTGCGGGCGAATAACCAACTAAGTCATATTGTGTTGCAATGAGATATCGTAACGTTGAGTGGATCAGAAATAAATAATGACAAGCCTCATTTTTATAATTAAAAAAATTAAGGAAATACAGCTATTTAATGTTCAATGAACTGGGGGGGGGTTCTGACTTATTTCAGAAAATTTCCAACGTATAGTCTCGTCTTAACTTAATTCCCCCATAACCATAACATAATATTTGAAGGTTTGATCAAACTTTTTAATCTTCTTGTTTTTTTAACATAAAAAAGTGCTTGGCACTATCTCCTACGACCCCCTCGTTTGATTTATATTTGCTATATTAGTATGATTTTTTTTTCATAAAATAAAAACAATTTTTTTGCGGCTATAATTGATAACATATAACTATAATATTGGTTTTATTTTATATATATTTATACTGTATATTAAATATAGATAACATTTTTTACCTTATTATTATGCGTAGATATATTTAGTAGCTTTTCAAGCTTTTGAATAAGGTCCTTCCTATGAAAACTAGCTTAAAAGTATGAGAACAGAATATGAATAGACTACACGTTGATTTGAAACATTTATCCCGTTACATTTGCAAAAAATAATATTGACCTACACTTAACGCCAAAATAATTGTGATAACATTGTACATACAAGCACCGGTGGTCACATGGTTTAAGGCGTTAAGCGAGTACTAGAAAGTATTGTCATTTATTTGACGTAACTAACATGCACTTTCTGAAGCGATTTATTATATCAGCACACGAGAATTTCTATGAGCAGGAACAAAAATACTCACGAATTTTGCCAAAAAAATTATTTTCAAATAAATTCCGGGATTCTTTCACAAGCCACAATCGACATAGGACCGACGACTTTACTTCCCCTCCGAAGGAAGTTGTTCTACGTATTTTTGTCACTCCAGAAAATACGTTTACTCCTGCTGGGTTTGAACCCACGAACATTGTATCCTGAGGTGAGCACTTTACTCCTGGCCCACGGAGGTTAACGACAATATAGTCGGTTACCGAGATATCGATGTTCGAATCTCGACTGCATCCAATGGAGAGAGAAAGGGTTCAAAGATGTGATTAAAAATTCTATTTTTTCGATTCCTCTCTTAGGCCTACTTCCTATAAATTCTACATTATTAATCTTTACGTCATTAGTACAACTATTTGGATAGTTCGTATGCACGGTGCTTAATTTTTTAATGTAATTAATAGCTTTGCTTCTGATTATACTAACTAGGAAAAAAATATATGTACAGCAATCATAATGAAAAATCTACCAAAATTTGCACGATTGTGAGTTTTCATTTAGTCAGTTTTATTGGGCAATTATATTTCCTAAACACACTTTAGTAGCCAATGTCAAAGCAAACAATTGATTAGCACATTCAAATTGGCGGTGGGTTGATTAGAATAATTCTTCTAGGACCACTAAGGATTATTTTAATTTTGATGAATATATATATATACATAAAATTTGCTTGATTTTAATTGCATCTTTCAAGATGAGGGTGGAAGGAAATAGGAGATTAGGTCCTTATTTTTTCAGTTTTTATAAAAAAAAACTTTAGCCAAGATAAATTAAATCTATTTTTTAGCACCATGTCTTACTACCCGTTTGGGTTATACGCTTATTTACTAATTACCCTAATGGTTTAGATAAAAACCCGACCAATATTCTAACCTTGATCTCCTCGTCATCGGCAGTCTAGTTTACTGAGTGAGTAACGTGTTAGAAAATGTGGCCACGGAAGGGGTAAATCAAATATGTATTCGGTAAAGATGTTATGTTTAATTTTCAATAAATATTATCATCAACGGTTTTCTTATATTTGTCGTAGCATAGTGGCATTTAAACAAAATCTTTTTGAATGAAGAGAAAATGTCCCGCTATAATTCTAAAATACCCATGACGAATATTCATTAACTGTTGGGACAACTATGTGAACATGTCGGCAGGATTTTAATCAGCATTCTTCTAATCGCTGAATATCAAACAAAGAAGTAACGGGACTGCAACAAAATAAGACTTGGATTTGATACTCATCCTATACTTTAAAAAAAATATTTAATTATTGTAACTAGAACACCCAACTAACCTTTTTGCCAATTTGGGAAATATTAAAACCTACGATTTCTAAAATGATTCAACTATTTAACATGAGTGATTAATTTAAACTTGGTTTTTATCTTTAACTTATTGTCCAACATTGTAATTATATTTTAATATGTTGTTTGTGTATTTTTAGACTTGTTGTCAACACATTTTATTTTCAATTTTCTTGATGATGTTATTACAATGTATGTAAACAACTTTATATATGACACTTTGTTGTGCACTTTAAACACAATTTAATCAGACGTTTGAACAGTAAAGCCAATCAATTTTAACCACAATTTTTTATAATATATTTAAGTCATTATAGTTTTCAATTTATATACTGGGTATAGAAATCCTCAGGCTTTATCTAAGTTTTAACAAACAAAATTATAATCTATTTAATTGATTATTGTTTTCAATGTATATACTGGGTATATCAATCCTCAGGTTTTATCTAAGTCTTAACACACAAAAAATTAATAAAAGTAAACTAAACTTATTAACAGAAGAAATATTTTATTTATTTTTTCAAAAAAGATGTTATTATAAACACATTTGCTCTACCTAGTGTTCCTACCCTAAATTTGTTGATGTATTATTTGATTAAATTTTATATCAAATTCCTTATTTTAATGTTAAGCTAATAACAAATATGTATTTTAAAACGGCTATAAATATTAGGCTGGTCTAGATGCACGAATAAAATAAATGGGTTTTGAGTGTCCTCGAATAAGATTTGTAAATAAAATGACTGACATGAAGACTAACTTTGTGGTCTAGTGGTCAGAGTTCCTGGGTTAAATCCCCTGTGAAGCAATGGGTATGGAATGGGATCAAACTAAACCTTGTGAGGACAAATTAGGAGCTACTTGAATAAAAATGTAGCAGCTCCTGTCTAGAAAACTGAGATTCTTTCCTGGAGGGGTCGTTGGGCTGATAACATGAAACACTCTATCCGCAAATATCAGCAATATTATCGCCAATGGTAGTGGCTGCTCGGTAGGTATAGCTTGAATGTTGGCTTACGCCATGAAGTTTTTTTGGGGGGGAGGATGAAAGACTAGTATTTAATATGAATAAAGTCTTTTTTTTTTTTTTTCAGATCGGAGACACACCGAACCCAGAGCTACGAATTATTACCAGTACTTTCGGTAAAGTGCAGTACAAAGGTGAGTTAAAATTTCAAAATTAGTGTTTTTAAATTGTGTTTATAGCTAGAAGGACTCAAAGGTCACTTTTATATTTTAAGTCTAAGTCGAAATTAAGATACGAAATATACAAAGTTGAAATCTAAGGTGAGGTCTTTATTGTCAGCTATACTATTTTTAATTTTAAAATTAGTAAGGGTTCGGCCAGACAGACAATCGTGCGAGTGAGCACGTGATTATCAGATAGTTCTCGATAGTTGTTGACGAGGAGGCAAAGGTTCGAATCTTGGCTCAGTGAACTGACGGTGGTTTTTCACAAGTGATTTATTGTTGTGGTTTTACCATATTCTCTCCAAGCTAATGGGGATTCTTATTTGTAAAGGCCTACTTTGATTATAATATTGAAGTATTTTAACATATCAGTTTTATATATATATATATATATATATATATGGCTTATTATCTTACAAATTAAATTAGGCCATTAGTAGCAAGTGTTCTAAGCCTATCGATATTAATAAAAATGTCTAAATGAGAAGTTTTTCTAGCACTCAATGAACCAACATACAATAATATTGCCTAGCGCCTGTAAGCTAGACAGTACCGGGTCGCGCGCGCTTGGAAAATAAAACCAGTTCTATCTTTCAAGCGCGCTCGCTCCAGTCTGGCCACCTCTCATTACAACCAATGTGTTGTATTTTATTTTTTAGTAACTCTCTCGCTCACTCAGTCTAGTTCTACCCTTATGCATATAGGTACAGATAAAGGTGCAAATAAAAACAAGGAATATCTATTATATTATTTTATGCTAACATATCTTAATTAATTTAAATGTTGGAGCTAGCTTGGCAACTTTTGTATTGTTGAAAGTTCTCAAGTCTGACGTAATCAAACCCACTAACGTCAACAGTCGCAGGCAGCCTCATTCCTTTGTTATTATTTAAGATGGTGTTTCCCCTAATTTCATATACACTATTAGTATAACTATGGCGAACTCAGAAGGGGAACATAGCCTATTCGGGCTATAAAAATGCCAACTTTGGTCCATAGCGGTAAACGGAAGGCTAGAGTGTCGTAATAAGGGGTATGTTGTATTGTACTTTGTCAACCTGCCTCTACTTGGTCGACGAGACGGTCAATCTGGGAGAATATCTTGAGTGAAGGTGAAATATTTATATGGGGAAGATGAACCCTCCCAATTAATCAAAAGTCTAAAGACATGATATAGTCGGCACGATGCCCACCATCGTGACGTAACCTATATGTTAGGTCTACGGGCGGGCTGTTAGAATGTTAGCAACTCTGACAGAAGCGGTAACCTTTCTGAAATATTTCTAAATCTAAACATGTTCAATCAACATCACACTCTGTAGTTTCTCGATAATCTCTACCTAATTTATCAATAAACGACTAACAGTGAACCCAACAAATATTTATTGGTACCCGACCCAAACCACTAAACTAACTTTACGGGTCCACTCACAGGTTGAGACGGGTAGTGGCATAAATTTATTTATTTATTTTATGTCAAAAATTCACTTATAAATTCGAAATTTAAAATTCCAATGAGACAAAATATCAAAGAATAAAAAATTAATATGTGTTTTATAGATATGGTGCAAGCAAGGAAGAGAGTACAGTTTAAAAGTTTTATAAATTAATTTTATTTGCTTCACACAAGTAACCACAAGTAAGTTCATGGAATTACAACTCGGCAGATATTTTTCTCTTAGACAAAATATTGTTTATGATATTGAATATAAAATAACATATTTTCTTTTATTTAACTACCTTATTTATATTTTATTAAGTTGGAGATGTCATTTAATCACTATTCGGGGATAAGATATTGTTTAGTATATGTTTTAAAAATTATTATAGGCTGAAATATCCATATTTATTGAGATAATTAAATTTGTCTATAATATATCAAAGATTTTTTCTTCAATTTTTTGAAAACTATAATGTTATTGTGAATGTCTAAGGCAAAGTGAAGGAAAGTTGACTTTAGATATCAACCTCAGCATTATGAAGATTCATACATACTTGTGTATTGCTACTGATATATTTAAGTGAGCAGTTGATACTTTTCCATGGTGACGATGTAGGACAAAGCGACAAAGTGTATTGTTAATAACTACGGTAAACTCCTAGTAAGACAGAATGAAGATTTGTGCACAATGCTTATCTGTGAAGCCATATTAAAATGGTCAAAAACAGCCTTTTCAATGCAGTTTTATATAAATATATTTTAATATTTCAACAATATTCTGTATTAGGAATTTCTATTAACTCTTTATTCCCATTTTTTTTTCAACAGAAATGATCCACGTGCAATAGTTTTAATGTAAATTAACGATTTTGAACTGACTGTATCGAAGAGTTGATGGGAATGTGATTCACGCTCTGAGTATATCGAATTTCAAAATTGAATCCCAAAAAATGAAAGAGGTTGAAATCTATACAACTATTATACATATAACTTTTCGGTGTTATTTGGAATTCAAATTTGACAAGCATATAAATAAATCATATAAGATAATCAAATAAATCTTGAAATTTTAAAATGGTAATGTGGGAGCTTAAAAATGGTTGTTATTGGGAAAGGAAGGGCCCGGTAAAAGCTTAAAATATTTCTAAAATTATTATAAATTTTTTTTGCAATGTAAGGTGTCAGCTTTTTAAAAGGACCCCCCAATAATCACTAAAAGAGATGAAAAGTTTGGTAAGTAAAAATAGAGGACGGGAAATAATTAATAGAAAAAAAACTTTTTCTCATTATGGTAGAAAATTTGTTATTTTTTTTATCAGAAGGAATAAATCTAGACATAAACGAATACAAAAACTAAAGATTATCTTTAAGGTGATAGCATTGCGAAACAAAGCTAAAAATCAAAGGATAAATGAGCACCTATCTATCAACGGCATAACAATTAAAATAAATTAATTTTGTTACATAACTAAGTGAGCCATGATGCGTATTACTCAATATGTTTTTGTCACAAAGTATATTATTTATGTATGCTATTTTTTTTCTTTAACATATAACAATGTATATTAGTTCGTTTATCTTATTTCATGATTGAGCTAAGGTAAAGATTGAGTTGCTAGTGGATTGCGTTTGTTTGTGCCCTCAGCTTGCAGACAAGATAATAATCTGTATTAAGTATTAAGTTTGTTTTAATCTTTTAATTACCATAACTGGTTTGTGAGTGCTATAGATAGCTCAGGATTGTATGTACATCAATAACAGTTAAAACAACGTGGGCAGCTGGATGTTGAATATTCTGATTTGATATAGATTTGATGCACCTTAGCTGTGCGAAGATTGGATCTAACTGCTAGTTATATAAAAAAAACATAATACTAAAGAAAAAAATTTGTTCCAATGTTAACGGAAAATATTAAACTTATCCCAATATTGTGAAGTAAATGCTAACTTTATAAATTTAAAATTAACATTCTATACACACACATAAAAATAAATACACTTGCAAATAATAACCTAAAGCCAGATTCGGTAGTCGAATGGTCTAACCAAGACGTCACTCTCACTATAGAGTAGATTGCCAACCACTGGGAAATCATATCCTGGTCAGGTGTATTGCGGCTGATGTTTCCTAAAAGTTTGTTCACTCTCTCGTCACGCACATGTAGGTTTTTTCCTTTAAATTAAAACATCCTTATATCTTTCACATTAACGTAATTAGTACACATACATATAATTTAAATGTTTAGTAAGATTCGACGCTAAATAAATAAATAAATAATACTAAGAAATAGATTCCATTGAGATTTTAATCAATACCAGAAATTATTAAAGTTGTTTAGTTTGTTTGTTTTTGTGTGATTTCAAAAATAATTTACCTTTTCAAAAACTAAAGGTAAGACTCTAATAATAATTGGCTTAATCAATAGCTTAGTAAAAGCACTGTTCTTACATTATCCAACTAAGAAGTTGAACTATTGATTTCTGAGAAAAGTAACAATCAACACAAAATACAGTGTGTCTACTGTGAAACTTCACTGTAATGACCTAAAAGGGCTGAAAATGTTGGAGCCTCATGAAATACACCCTGTACATACATCCTTCCAGGAATTTCTTCCTTTTTTATGCACAGTTCTTAGTAAGGACTCTTTAATTGAATTCTAGTTTGGGGCTAAAAGAGAAGTGTTTAAATAAACTATAAGTACCAAGAATCACTCAATATAGCGAGTTAAGGATCCTTCACAAAATATAATAAGTTTGGATCAACGTAGGGAGAACATTTTGAAAAATATAAGAATAATCTAAAATCAGTAAACTTCGACAAGAAATAAAACACATATAATTGGCATTTAACATTTAACTAGTTACCATAGATATCAAAAGGGACAGCCAAATTTAGATTATTCTTGACTACTTAATATGTTAAATCTAGTCTGGTGGCTCTAATAATATGTATATTATTGGTGTGATTCAGCTCTAAGTAACTTAAATTATTAATATCTGTTTATTAACATTTTAAATATAAATAAAACCTGGATAGCTCATATGATAGAGTATTGATGCGCGCTTTGTTTAAAGTTTGATTTGAATCCCGTTCCAAAATTATTATTTTTTTTAATATTCCATACTAGCATACAAGAACTTGCTATCTTAATAAAAAACATGAATAAATAAGTATTTATCATTAAAACACATACAAATTGTTTTTTGAGCCCTTATACTCACTCATCTTACAACTTGATCATTGATGGCATTGATGTTTGGGTTAGAATCCTTGTTGGGTGGACTAGACGTGATTTTAAACAGTATTTTTCTCGTCCTCTTTCAGCATTAACTTGGGTGAATCACTTTTAAACTATATATATATATATATATATATATATATATTAAGGGTGTTCAAAGCTTCGAAACTTTCACTTGGCTTCGGAATAAACATCAGCTTCGACTTCGCTTCAAAAAAAAAAAATCCTGCTTCAAAGATTCAACAGTAAAAATATTGCCAACTGAAATACTCAATTTAATATTCAATTACTGTCAATATTAGCTGTTTTGTACATTATAAATTAATATTCATATTGAAAAATCTGAATTACATGTTGTGATGATAATAATATTGTTTAATAATATTTCTGTGGTATAAATACTGGGCGATTAAACATTTTACAAGTATAAAATAACTAAAATTATTATTTATGCTTTTAGTGAGGATTACTCCATCTAGATATCATATTCTGAATATTGAAAAATGACACCTGAACACAGGAATCGAACTAGGCCAAATGTCCTGGGTTCTATTCTCGTGCCTAGGTGTCATTTTCCAATTTTCAAAATATGTTCCAAGTAATTTTAGTGCATAGAGTATTTAAATAACCACAATATAATATATTTCAAGTGTAAAACAAACAACAACAAAATATTCTAGCTTCGATTTGGCTTCGAGAATATTTCAAATATTCGATTTGAGTTCGCTTTGAATTGAAAAAGTGGACTTCGCACACCTCTAATATATATTGGAGTGAGGCATTTATTGTAAGTTAAGATACCAATATATATCACCCCAAAGAGTGAGGTCGATAAAAATCCTTGTGTCAAACGAATGCAATAAACAAAAAATGATATGCCTATGATCCCTTTAATAAAACGGGGATTGCTGGTGCATCGTCAAGGGAAATCTACAGTCCTTCTATCTGGTGGCTATAATAGTAAACTCAACTTGGTCGTTGATGACCCTGAAACACTGCAGTTCACACCGACTAATATCGATTTTATCTATTAATGGTAACAATCAGTCTAGTCTAGACCGTTGTTGATGAAGATCAAATAGTCTGGAACTCAAGAGATCGTGTTTATTACCAACTGGCAACTATTCGATATGAGAATTATTTTACCGGTGATGTGCTTTTATAGAGCTAGATCCGCTTAGATGGACAACAGTAAAAGGCTACTTAAATCGGTGGACACGTGTATTAAACTTCTAGTTTACCTACAATGGGAATGTTTTGGAATGATAATTTTGGCCGGGCGCACTCAAGGGGATTTTTCGTAAAAAGGTTTCCCACTCACCCTAAACGCAAATTTGTGTGCATTTCCTTTAAACCTTACTTTCTTGACAATTAGTGTAATTAAATTAGAATACCCTGAAAGGGTTGTAAGACATGGTTAAAAAAAGCCTTAAACTTTTTATTTATTCAGACCATTTTTAGTCATTAGCATTTAATTTTCTTTTCGATACCGTTTTAATTCAATAATATTTTAAAACATCCACAAACAGGAAAAACTGATTCAGTTCAGTGTTGATAACATATAAAAGACTTAACTAATAAATTCAACGTATGATATTTAATATAAGAAAGTATTTTCTTACATTTAAATAAATAAAATAGTAATGATCGCCAATAATTAGTTTATTTTTTAAATATTTGTTATTTTTAAAACATCTTTAGTAATCAGAATATAGTAATAAAAATCATAGGGATATTGATATTTATGGTTTGGTTTTACTCACCTCTCTCAACGTCAATACAAGGGAAATTTCTATATTACCTCATTAAATAACTATGTTGCAGGTTAAAAATAAAAATAAATTCATACAGTTAACCTTTAAAATATGTTTTAAGTGTATATTTAACCAAACCTAGTTGTTTTTAAATATTGAAACATAGAAAATGCATAAATTGTGTGAATTGGTATTTTTAAAAAACACGAATAATGAATTATTTATCTTATCATTCGTACTATGCCTCTTTTTTTTAGATTTTTGTTAACTTTCTGGACTATTTCAGTTTAGAAAACAAGAAGAATAAAGAGAAAAAAATAAAAATAATAAACATGGACACAAATGAAATGTAATCAAGGAAAAGAAAAAAGTGACAGGCGAAAATAAAAAGAGTGTGTAGGCTTAAATCGCTATGAAGTGGGAAGTTGTTCTACTTTTTTCTTCTTTTTTTTTTCTTTTTCGAAAATCCTCTCTAATACGAAAGCCCACGTCAACGCGCGGCCTAGCACTCATCTGTTCTTGGTATGGTTTTCAGTGCCATCTGCCGGCACATCCATCACCAGTACGTTTCCCCCTCCAAAAATCGTTGAGGGGTAAGGGGCACGCTTTATGTTACTTTTTATACTGCACTTTCTCGCAGCCGTTGCGTTAATGTCATTGGAGGAACTATCTTCGTTCGACAAGTGGTCGCACGCATGGTTTAATATCCCGAGAAGAGGTTGAAACTAGTGACATACACTTGTCTAGTTGGTTCCACGTGGTGAATTACTTTCATTTCTATCCTCCTTTACTCTCTCGCTCTTTCTTTTGGTGGGGACTTGCATCCGTGGGCATGGGGACTAAATTTTAGTTTCATTTACTAGTTGAGTTTGTCGGTAACAAAAAGGTAGGATTTTGAATCCCAACCGGATGAACTAAAGGATTTTTTTACTCCTATGGCCGCAATAGCGTTCTCGACGCAACTGTAGGTACATTTACCTTCAAATAACCATCCTCCTACATATATAACTAGTGTAATTAAATACTTATAGCCTGGACGGTTAGTAAGACGCTGTTAAAAATAGCTTAAACTTCTGACACCAAGCATGCAGGCATGTCCAACTGAGGGAGGGTCAGTGAAAAATTGGCCTGAGGCCATACATGGAGGTTATAGGACCTAATACCCAAATACAGTAACGAAAACATACAAAGGCTAGAAATGGAAACTAACCCTGGCTCAATTACCTCGACCTTGGGAGTCAAAATATGTTGTTTATTTTTGCAATTTGAAGTATTTCCTTTTGATCTGGTGGGCCGCAAAGAAAGAACTCGGGCGCAGCATGTTGGCCAATGGCTATGCTTGTACCGAAGGAATCACGAATAATAGTATTGGAATCCTTTTAGTGAACTAATTGGTTTAAAATTTTGAAAGTTTGAAGATCTCTTAATACATGTCATTTTCTTAATTCCACCTTTAAGGCTTTCTTTAATAATTGGTGCGAATGGAGAAGGCCGTAGACAGGATGATATTTTTAAAGGATGGAGCACCACCTCTCAATCACCAAAGGCTGATTTTTTTTTGTTTGGGTTTTAATATTGAATGCCTCTAAATGATAAATAAGAGTTTGTTAATGGCAGCCAAGGAAATAAGTTTGAGTAATTTAGATGCTTTAATTGTATCTAGTTTTTGTTTGGGGCTGTCCATAAACTAAGTAAAGTTAATTTTGCTCATCCCTCCTCCTTTTTTGCACAATTTTGTGAACTTCTTTCTAATATTACGTCGCAATATTACGCAAAAAAAACCTCCCTATTTAAATAGTATTTTTTATTTTATAAACCTACATAACCCTTTTATTGAAACGTGCTCGAACGTGTACGTCAAGCTAGATGATTGAAGTAGATCAGTATTTGTTTATACGTACAAGCAGTCGAGTTTATTAATACAGAATGTTCACCAATACGCTTAGTTATTGTAATGTGCCATCACGCCTTATCTGACACCCCCCCCCCTCCCTCTGCCTTCATCACGCTTAGTCACGCAGCAATATTCCACCCCACCCATTCCCTAACACCCACTTATTCCCGATATGAGTATGTAGTTTATAGACCGCCCCTTTACAAAAGTTGTGTTTCAGCCCATCTTCCTTACCCTTTATATATATATATATATATATATATATATATAT
>CABEEJ010000068.1:57292-73436 GCA_901482245.1 Timema douglasi
TGCCGAGGACGGGGAGATCGAGGTTCGAATCTCGTTCGGGTGAACTGGGGGTGGTTTTTCCTAAATGGTTTTCCACTCTCCCTCCACGCAAATGCGGGTTCACTTCCTCTAATTCAACCGTCCCAATTCCCAATTCATTAGAGTAATTAGTACTTAAAAGCGTATAACCCGAATGGGTAGTAAGACGCGGTGCTAAATATTATTATTATTATTATTATTCATAGCAAATATTTAATACATATTTATCAGCATGTCTTGCTACCCATTCAGGTTATATCGCATCTCAGTATATACATCTGCCGGATTCAAAAACGGAAAATAATTTCACCAAAAATGGTGTATGGTAAAAAAAAAATAGAATCTTGTGATGAAATAAGAATAATTAACCAAATTAAATGTAAAACGGTGAAAGGAAAATCAAGTAACAACGTTTTGACAAATGGAATTAGTTACTCTTGTTCTCAAGCTTAGGAATGGATAGGAACGAAATCAAGAAACGAGAGGTAGGTCAAAATTATTGATACCTACTCTATTTATTTTGAGAGAAGGGGAGTAATATGGTTGGTTTTCTCTTCTAATTACCATTTTTTTAAGGAAAAATTTTACAATGAATTGAAGAGAAATGTTTTTATCAAACTTGCATCTGGCCGAAAAATAGTTTTTCACGTGACCATACATGTGTGGTGGGATTTGGGTAGACAGGGAGATGGGGGATGGGTAGTGAGTAAGAAGACAAAGACAAAGTAGATCGAAAAAGGGTTGGGGGGGGGAATGAAGGGTCGTTGGGTGGATCTCCAGGGAAAGGGGGCATGCGTTCTTCTTTTTATTTTATCTTATTTTTCTATTTCTACGAATTTTGTTTCTCCTTCCCTTCTCTCTCACCCACCTTTTCGTTGTTCTCTTGTGTTTTAACTTCCTGCCTTGACGTCGTTGTAGCCATATTTTTTATTTACGTCCAGGAATAAATATATATATATATATAAAGTTTTACTTGGTAAACAATCGACCATCAAAATAAAGCCTAGCTTTGGTTGTTAGTTTATTGTTTTCAATGTCAATATTACGTTGATTTGAGAGATCTACAATAAATATAGACAGAGAAAAAATTTAGAAAGTAGTTATTTAGTAATTCACACGAAAACCGCTTGTTTAATTGATATGTAATAAAATTCCCAAATTTCAAACTCTTTTTTTACTTTGACAGGGAATAGTCGTACTAATTTCACCAGGGCACAAACCAGGAATTGTGTTTGCAATAGAGCTATAGCTCATGTTGGGTACTACAATGTAAATTTATTTTTATAAAAGTTATTTGGTAAAGAAATATGATGTAGCTTTAGACTACCCATCAAAGATCTTTTATAAAATAATTTATTTTACAAAACGTTTACAAAACATTTAAATTATATAATATATCATGCGTTAAAGTGTTATTTTAAAAAAATGGCAAAATCTTAAAGAATAGCCTGGATATGTAGAATTGTTAAAAAATTAGATTTTGTAGTATGAACATAACATAACACAAATTCTACACTTAGGCTATACCATAATTGTGTGTTTCATTTCAAATAATGGAACAACTTTGGTGATCCAATTATTAAATTTTCGCGGTCCATTCGTAAACTATTTCAGGCCTAGCCAGCCGATAGTGGAAAAATATGACTTGAATAAAAAAAACTGACCTAGGCATTAGGCTTGAAAACGGTAATGGTTTTTTTCTTAAATGGCTATCCACTCTTTTCTTGTAAAGGTGAGTACTTTTCATCTAAGTGCATCCTGATATTATTTGATTAATAATATGGATAGCCGAAATGAATAAAAATAAGTTAAATATTAGGTTTTTTATGTAATCAATTCTGTGAAGATTGAAACAGTAAAATACATCAATTTGGGCTTACAATAAGTGCTTTAAGATACAACTGGACAAATTAAATATAGCTAAAATAGAACTAATATATAATATTGTCAAACTGACTTTAAAAATAGTAGCTATACAAGTTGTAACAAATTCTAACTTTCTGTTTGAAAATAATACTTCCCACATTATAAATATTTAATTTTATTTACGCAATATTTATTCAATTTAATATGTAATTAAACTCTTTTAGCATCTCTAATTACTCATTAAAGCGATTCAATTAACAGTTTTTAAATCTGACGTTATAATGAGGCCACCCTTGAACTTGCGCCGCAGCTGACGGTGAAATCCTTGTTTATTTGGGGTTTTTTAACCGTTCTAGCGTAAATTTAGCCATCAGCTTGTCTGGATGGAGCTCTTTCTGACTTTCTGGGATTCTTTCTAACCCTTCCACCATTTACCCACTCCAACTCATTTCTTCTTCTTTTTTTACTTTCCTTCTTTCTTTTCTTTCTCCCCTCATTTCTTCAGCTTTAGTACCTCAGTGTTTCCGGGGTCGTTTAAAACTCACAAGACCTATAAATTTTTCATTGCCTTTTCTTGCTTTCTTTAAATGGCGGAAAATGTATGTTCATAACTTGAACTGATACTTTTAAATTGTTTTTGAAAGATATAACACAGATCAGTTATATTGTTCCTATTTTTCCTAGGAAATAAAGGAAGTATAAACATATTATTGATGTTCTTATAAACGCTAAAATTAAGTCACGTAAGACTGCACCTTAATTAATCCTTCATTTCTGCCCTCTCCCAAATCCCACCATCCCACATACACACACACATATATACTTGTATCAAAACCCATTCTGAACTCTCCCGCATTGGGGGTCGCATGGTTCAAGGCGTCACTACCGCAATAAACTGAACTGCGGGTGATGTAGAGGTCAAAGCTCAAATACCAGTCGGGTGTAATAAAGGGGCTTGTTCCTAAATAGGAATATTTTCCAAATTACTGACTGTACATATTCATACCAGAGTAATGTTATCTCATCGTCCTATTAAATTTCATCCTCATAATCCAGTGCATTTTATTTAATGTAAATCTGTAAAAATCTAAAAGAATGAAGAAGCATAATATTAGAAGGAGTAATGTCCCGTTACAACTGTAACGGAAAAGTTCCCGGCCTCCGTGCCACCTGCCTGTTTGCGGCCAGTCATTGTCGCTACAATAAATAACTATTTTACTATTCAAATTTGATAGCTTAGTTAGTCAATGTTATCTTAGACATAACATTTTCACATTTATTTGATTGTTTTTGAAAAATTATGTTTATATTTATATTTAATTTAGTGGTAGACTTATTATCAATATCTCAAGTTACTACTTTATATGTATTAGGACTCTGCGAGTACTAAGATTTCGAACTTTGAGCCAATCTTGTAATTAAAACTCGGGATAGAGATTGAAAGTTTTGTAGCCTCATCATTTTCGAGCTTCCTATTGATGTACTGTACGTAGAAATCAATTTTTAAAACGCAATGGTATGTATAGGATTATTTATTAATTTAGATTATATATACAGTTTCACTTATAAATCATTCGATATCCTTACGAATTGTTAAAATGAATGTTAAATCTCACATTAATAGCGTAATAGAGCTTTAAAATACTTTTTGACTGGTAAACTAACTTGATTAAATATTTTTGTCCATTTTTAATTGTATTCTATGGATGTTGCACTGCCATGACAAGGCAATAAAAATAAAAATAGTTAAATGGATCATTAAATAATTGAATTTTCATTATTTTACTGTTTTTTACAAGATCTCTTTAAAAAAATATTATTTCAGTTAAAATAAATTTAACATTGAGAATAAATATTGATTGTTATCAAACTCAAGTTGTTTAAAACTTATATTAATACGTTCAACTACAAAACTAGAATAAGTTACTATTTATTTATATAATTATGTTGGTTAACATGCCACCCACATTTGCTTAGAGTGAGAGGGAGAAACTGTTTATGAAGAACCTGCCTCAATACACCCAATCGAGATTCGAACCCATACCCCTGAATCATCGGAGAAACAGACTATCTGAATAACGTTTAGTCTACGTGCTTACTGAATTTGGTTACTATCGCCTTATTATCTTTACATTGAGTCCGCGTTATAATGGAATATTTTAATTAATTAATTAATCCTAAAAACCAAACTTACATCATATTTTACGTTTCTACTCGAATTGTCAATATAAATACAAGCTAAACACTGTTCAAATTTAAACACATGGGCTGTGTTCGATATAATAATTTATTTGATTTTTGCGGGGGAAAGGTGGGGGAGGCTGGAGGGGGGGCAGGGTTATAATGAGAAGAGCCTTTGCATGTTCACTTGAAACAGCTCCTGAGGCTGTCGATTTGGTTTCGTTGTAGTCACCGCAAGTGTTGAATTAGAGTCGAAGATCGAGACAGATGTTAAGCCTCTTTTACCACGTCTGCCGCAATCCGATTACCAACATATATATAGATATATAAGTATAAGCACCTCTCCTCTCCTCTCTCATTCCCTTTCTCTCTTCCTCTTTGCCGAACCATCGCAAATACCATCTTTTATGCCCTTCGGCTCTTTTTCTTAGCAAGATCTTATCATTAGTTATTACTTTGTTCAGTCTAATATTCTTGTTCCTACACTTTACATTACGAGCTGTTTATAGTACTACTTAGCTACTGTTGAACTTAAAATAAGAATTTATGAATCTTCGCTGTCATAAAACGGAATCCGATACATTGTTTAACTTTCAACCGCAAATGTATCTGCACTTAAGCTAGGCTTGATCAAAGATAGCTAACAAATAAGACGAATATTCTATAGCCCCTATAATACGTAGTACTTATCTCAGAAGTTTGATCAAATAAAGGCCTACTATATTTGTATATCTCCTCTCCTTGGAAGGCCTAGATTAAATCAATGGTACGACACATTCGTATTCCTAGTTTATTATAACTTTGAAACTTTTTTTAAAAATTAAGTTTAATATACTATTCTTAAGTGGGTTTTCCTAATAAAAACCAACATATTATCATCTTGTTAATCACAATAAACACTTCATATTTAATACATGCATTTTAACAAAATATGCCAAGCCTTTTTTTTTCTAAATTAAATTTTTAATCATCATTTATTTACAGATGTTTGCAAATTATTAGCAATTTTCATATTTTTTGTGTTTGTTGTGATAAAATTCGAATTTGGTGTTAACTAGCGGTGATTAATTAAGCTGGAATTTGTATTTTGGGTACGCCATAGGTTTATACATATTTCTACCCCATTTTCGGTCAAGTTTGGCCCTACATATTATTTTGTATGTGTGTCAGTTTACAATAGTACTGTATCTTACATTTTTCACTTGTGTGTATTTGGAAGTAAAAATTCTCTTTGTGCCTTCCACTCGCCTTTGCTTATTGACTGTTTTGTTTTTATGCTTAGCGGTAGTTCTGGCAATTCATCCCATGGCCGGAATATCAATGGGTATGGCAGGTAGTGTGGGGGTGAGAGCCGGAAGCGGTCTGTAAGTACTGTTCTCTCGCAGTTGTAAGGAGACTTTGGTGTAATAAAGATAGGCAAATCTAAAGATGTCACACCGCTAATGAGAACACAAATTGAAGTCCTTTTGAAAGCTGGAGGTAAAACAAAAGCTCAAATTAGTCAGATTGTAAGAGTAAGTACTAGTTATGTTACGCAATTTTCACATAAGATGACGGATCATAAACGTACCACATCACAACGAGTGGGCAGGTGCGGTAGAAAACTCGTGATATCGCCCAATTTAAATAGAATTTTGTTTCGAGAACAGAGTAAAAAACAAAGCATGACATCTCAGCTTCAGGCGGTTGCTCGGGAACGTGGACGAGAGTTATCTGCTAGCACTATCCGCCGTAGGCTTTCCGAAGGTGTATTAAAAGCAAGAAGACCTCGTAAAAAGCAAAACCTGACACCTGCGATGATAAAAAAAAAACGCCTTGATTGGGCCATGTCACACAAGGACTGGATATCTGAAGACTGGGGAAAGGTAAATAAAGTAGCAAAGCTATATTAAAAGTAAAATTATTATTATTATTACAACACAAGTCTTGAAGTGATTTTCATTTTGCGTTTTCATTAATTTGCTTATTGTCGAGCGAATAATGAAAATACTTGTTTTAGGTATTGTTCAATGACGAGACGATTATCTCTGCTATTGAAGAAAAACCCCAGTACGTAAGAAGAGGGCCAGGAGAGGCTTTGAGGAAGGAGTGTGAAATTCAAAATCTAAAGCACCCCACTAAAGTTATGATTTATAGTGGGGTTTCAATTTACGGGACTGGTAAAATTCATGTAATTCAGGGAAACATGAATGCTGGGCAATACAGCGAGGGGGTAGAAACGTGTGTTGTACCTATGCTGTGTGAATGGTTCCCAATAGGTAATGGAATTTCCATGCACGATGGTGCGCCATGCCATAGGGAAAAAATGTGTTACAAGCAAACTGCAAGAACAGGACATATCTGTGTTGGAATGGCTCGGCAACAGTTCAGATATGAAACCTATCGAGTCTGTGTGGAATGTTTTGAAGAAAAAAGTGAAAAAGAAGCACCCGACAGCCAAGGAAAGTATAGTAAAATACATATTTGTGTGACAAAATGATGATTAAATTGTACAAATGTGCAAGACAGCAATGGATAGCATGCCACGTCGAATCAAAGAGTTAATAAGGGCTAAAAGGTGCCATACTAAGTACTAGAAGTATAAAGACTGTAAGTAAAGTAAAAGTGTATGCAGGTATAGTTTAGTAAAAGTTTAGTATCTAATAAATCAATTCTTTCGTTAAAATTAGAAAATTGCTAATAATTTGCACACATCTGTATGTTTTTAAAAACAAAAATATATTTTTATTGACTATGAAACTATTTCCTTTAAACCAGTTTTTTTTCTAAATCAAATTTTTAATAATCCGCTATTTATGTTTGTAAAAATAAGAATATATTGATATTTATTGTAAAAAAAATGTCCTTGATATCCTGTAGGAAAATTATATAAAATTGACCCTTTGTGGTATCAACTAAATAAATCTTAGGGACTTTTCTTTGAATTTACACTGGGTTAGATTTTAATTTTCACAGACTGAGAAAGCAAGCAAAGCGGTTTAGTGCTATGAATGAGACCTGCAATAGTAGAGTTATAAAAAAATAACACTACATCATGTACCTTATTATAAGGTAGCCCGTATACGTGACTTGTAGGAAGAGTGGATATCGGTTAAGAGGACTCCGGTTTGATTCCAGGTGGAGCTGAAGAACACCTTTACTATTTATATACTGTTTCATTTTTACATCCAATTAAATATCTACTTGTCTTTATCTTAATTTCTCTTGGTTTTAAGTCACTCATTGATATAATTTATATACAAATAAATTTCACTACAGATGCACCTAAAAAATAGAAATTTCTTGAAACTCGCGAAAGCTGGTGGATGTCTCTCTCGTCTCTACTATGTCAACCTTCCAAATCTGGGAACTACTTACCTCTGTAAGTCGACAGAGAACAAGGATCAGCAAAGTTATTTAAAGTCTGACTTTAGAAGAGATTTCTCTGTGCTCTGATATATTTAAAAAAAAGTTTTAAGAGCACCTCCCACTTTAATAAATACATCATCTCACATTGATGAACTTTTTTTATGGCAACAGAAAACCAATAAAACAATCGCCAATCATCTTATAATCAGCTGTGACTTTATTGAAACGTGTCTTATATTCTTGAGCATTACTAGATCTATGTTCCTCACCATTTATTTTTTACTTCTAAAATGCGACATGTCGAGTGATAAGTTGATGAGAATAAAAGTTAATTTGACCTTTTTGTTATTTGTTTAAATTATTCAACATAAAATGTAAAGGATTCTAATAATACATTATTTTACCTTCCGAATAAATTTTGTCATTAACCATATTTTTAAACAACAAAGCCTTTATTAAATAACACGGTGTTTCTGGGCGTTTGCGTAGCATGTTAGCACTATGGTAGTTGGACCCCTTAAGTGGGAGGGTGTGCTGAGTTGTTAGATTACATTTGTAATGATCTTATTTTTAAATATTTCACTCACTAGCAATTATTACTGTAATCGCCCTCCTCGGTGGCATAGTTGGCTAACGCCCTAGTCGTGTTGAGCTCGGCTGCCAAGAACGGCGATATCGAGGTTCGAATCTCGGTCGGGTTAACTGGGGGTGGTTTTTCCTAAATGGTTTTCCACTCTCCCTCCACCCATATGCGGGTTAACTTCTTCTAAGTTCAACCTTCCCAATTCCTAATCCATTAGCGTAATTAGTACTTAAGAGTATAACCCGAACGGGTAGTAAGTCGCGGTGATAAATAAATAAAAAATAAAAAAAATACTGTAATCAATCTGTAGGAAGACGAAACAAACTTAATTTGTTATGTTGGTATAGTTACCCTGAGCATTGTTTGAGTGTTCTAGAATCTAGAATCTCATTTTTTTTGGACGCCACTGTGGAGGAGATCAAGATTCAAATCCTTACTTGGTTCACTGAAAATGGTCTTCCACATATTACAATAGACTTCCTTACCATAGTTTTCCTCATTCTTTAATTTGTCTATGAGTTGATATGAATAGATTTACTATTACCTTCATCCCTGCCTCAGATTACTTTATTTATTTATTTACCCCCATCCCATGGGCCTAAAGTGACAGGTTGGGCTTGTGGGTCGAATAGGTAGGGGCAAATAATGGTGGGTTCATTTAATCTGGTTTATTTAAATAGATTAATGAAGCTAATAGTGTATAATGTGATTCAGGATCCAGAACTAAATGATAGAGTTTGGGAAAAAGTATTCGTTCGGTCAATGTTCCTACTCAGTAGTCCGTGTCTTGACTTACCTTCGACGCTATAACCATAGATGGTATCATACACCTGACCATCCGGTACTGTGCTGTTATTATCGAACTCTTGACTTCTAGGATGGGAAGTGGCGTCCTCTATTGGGCATAACAGTGACTCAAAACTGTGGGATATTATCTACACAAGTTGGTTAGAATTGGTAGCTGAATATGTAGAAACCCCCTCCCCCCCCTTCCGCCCCATCTTCTTTTTCTTAAAGTCCAAAACTCACTGTTATATAGCAAAAAAGGAGCGGTGTTTCGCTTTAAATACTAGTTTTGACACTTCCTTATGTTATGCTATTTGGCAAAACAATTAATGGTGTTTAAAAAACGCGACCTAGTCTTAATACTTGACCGCTGAGTCAAAAGGGTTGAAGGGTTAGTTCACTAGGCTTATGTAATAATAATTGCACACTCTAGATTGGCCAAGGCTGCAAGCTATGGCGTTACTTATTTATTCATCGAATCTCACTATTCACCTGGACTATCCGAATATTTACACCTATGAGTTAGGGATGAAAACTCTACATTTTAATGGGAACGTCTCACGTATTTGGGTTAGGTGAGATTGGAACTTTATTTAGAAAAAAAACCCACCCCCGGTACACCAGGACGTGGTTTGAACCTCGACTTCCCCATCACCAGCAAAACAGAACAGATGAGTTTGACAACCTTAGCCAATGTGCTCACGGATGAATGTGTTATATTGTTAATTTCCTTTGTGTTAAAATTATAAATTAATCCTTATTAATCATTTGGAAAACTTATTTACAGTATTGTTTTTATAATTTATTTAAACGTAAGTTCATTTAGAGTTTTCAAAAGATAATTATTTGCCAAGTATCTACTAAACAGAACTTAGTTTAAAAGTGTACACCAGGCTTTGATCGACGATTCATCATATTTCTGCACTTTCCACTTTCCGTGAACCCTACACCTACCTGTAAGATTGATCACGCCAACACGAAGCACTTCTTCTCTTTCTCTTCCCAGCGTTTCCCCTCCTACCTCGTTTTCTATTACTCTAACCTTAGCCGTTGAATTTTTCAATGTCACCTAGTAAATGTCGTCTTGGGAGAATTCAGCATATTGATACACACACACACACACACATAAAGAGCAACGCACGCGATCCTAGGGAAATAACAATGCGACAAATGGAGGGAAGTGGCTGGCAGTTGTGGAAGTGCTGCTTTCAGAACCTTCTCCTCCACACCCCCACCCCACTAACCCCCATACCCAACCCTTATCACTTTCCTACATCCCCATTTTCCACGCAACCATCCCTTTCTCTTTCAGTACTCCACGCCAACATGTTTTCGAATGTAAGTAAATGCTTTTGATTTGTATCGCTTTGCTCTCGCTACACTTCAGGGAATAAAGTGAAATGGCATTTTCTATCCTTTCTTCTTTTCTTCTATCTTTGTCTTGCCTTTTTTTTTACCCTCAAAATTGTAGGCAGCTTAAAGGTATGAACCAAAAGGTACTGCATAATGCCGGGATCACGATCAACGTAATAACGTTCACTTAACGCTAAGAAACCCTGTTTGCAATCATGATTCACGTAATGTAACGCAACCAAAATACAGACAGTGAATTTGAACTGTTTAAAAACCTTTTTTTTTTTTTTTTAAATGGGACCCAAGCATTTAGGGCTAATTAAGCTGAAAGTAGGTATGTGCAAAAGAAGCTTACTGGCTTTACTAAATAGAGGGTATTAAGAGGCTACGACGTTTTAGTGTTAACGAGACTCGGAATAACGAACTATACCGTAGAAGTCATCTGAATTCCATAAACCTTTTTTTTAGTACCGCGTCTTATTACTCGTTTGGGTTATAGGCAGAGGCAGGTTTTTTTGTTATTGGCGATAAACGCGAATTGTTTTTCTGTAGCTTCAAAATCTATATTTACACGTTTCACGATGTTTATGAAGTGATCCAACATATTTTCAAATCGCGAATTTTCGCGAAATTTGCTATTCTCGCGAAATTTTATTATTCTCGCGATTAACGCGAAAAATTTAATATTTTTTTCACACTTTAATATTTCAATAGTCGGATTTGAAGTTTTAAAAACAATATTTTATTGAATAAACATTCCTTCACAGCGTAAAATTTGCCGCCATTTTATTTTCACAGAAGTCTCACAAGCCTTAAGAATGTGTCTGGATCATATATTTTGCGCATGCGTAGTTTTAAAACTGAAACAAGACTGGAAAGAAACGTGTTTTTCACCTCAAATTTTTTAAAAAAAAATTAACATATCCTGCGTTAATTTTAATACTCGCTGCCAGATATTTATTTAAGTTATTTTGGGTACTCAGCTTATTTTATATTTCACTTAAACCAAATAAAAATATCTCAAACAAGAGATTTCAACTACCATATGTCGCCACCCGCCATCTTGCCGTCTTGGAATGATTAAGTAAATAAAACACAATAGAATTACTACTCATAGACTGCACATCAAATTTTAAGCCAAAAAACACTTTGCTTGTTGCAATTACTAAGCAATGTTCAAGCATGTATATTCTAGAGGTAATAAGTATATAACTTTTTTGGTGCTACACATTTTTCATATGTTGGTATTAGATAGTTTTCTTTCGATATAGCCCGTCACTAGCTTCACTAATAAACCATTAAATTAGCGTGTTAATACTTGATTAGATCATGATTTGCATTTTTCACATTATCCAAAGTCGTGTGTAGTTAAGCAACTATTAATTTCACCATGGGGAGAACGATTGAAATTAGTGCAGTTTCACGTGTAAATGAATACAAAAATCATGGATTTTATTTAAATGATAAAAATATTGTATTGTGTAAACACTGTAATTCTAGAATTGAATGGAAACGACGTGATGCGTGTGAAAAGCACATCAAAAATAAAGGGCACATTAAACAAGTCCAAGCTTCCTTAACTACAGGAGTAAAGCGACAGTTATCCA
Organism: Timema douglasi; assembly: GCA_901482245.1. Classification (NCBI taxonomy): domain Eukaryota; kingdom Metazoa; phylum Arthropoda; class Insecta; order Phasmatodea; family Timematidae; genus Timema; species Timema douglasi. The sequence goes on from CABEEJ010000068.1 coordinate 69,035, forward strand.
TTGAGGGGGCAATTCAAGCTCAAAAAAAGGCGAAAGATGATAAAGTGGAATTTATAATGGACACAACCGAAATGTTTCTCAAGGTAAAATTAGGCCTTTAGCGCAATATGTATGTTTCTAATCCTTATTTGGGACTAGGCCGACATTTATTTTAGTGTGAGCCTAGTCGGCCTACTATTCAATATTAATATTTTTCTTTAAATCCCTTATCATTACAAATCCAGAAGGAGATTATGGTTAATTATTGTATTCTAATTATTCTGATATTTGTCAACACAATTGTTTTAATTTCTTGCAGGCCAACATTCCTATTGAAAAACTGGACAATCCAGTAGTTAGAAGTTGGATGGGCAAATACATTAAAGGTTCAGGCGACTTACCTTCAGCTTCCTGGCTAAGACGAGAATATGTCCCTAAATGTGGAGCTTTAGCTAAAGAAAATATAAAAGTCTCTTTAGCCAATAAATCTGTGGCTATATTCTGTGATGAAACTACAGATCGGAGTGGCAACTGTGTTTTTGCTATTCTGTTTGGAACGCTAGAAGGAAAATCATCACAGCAACTCTACTTAGGGTCTTGCAGTTTTCTCCAAACAGCAAATGCTACTACGACAAGCCAGGCAATCATGGAAACTATAAATGATTTAAATATTGACTTTAACAATATCAAGGCTATTTGTACAGACAGTGCTCCATACATGATTAAATGTGTTAGTACATTAAAGGTTTTAATTGGTGAACATTTATTAGGATTTACGTGCTGGTGTCACAAGTTTAATCTACTCGGAGAAATATGGCAAAAGAACTTAAAAGAGTTGAATTCTGTAATTTCTGGCCTAAAGAACGTTTTCAGAAACGCTCGTAAATTAAAAACGGAATATAAGAAACATCTAGTTGAAAATTACCCGACACTAGAAGTGAAACTTTACCCAATTCCTGTGTTAACTCGTTGGTCTAGTTGGTTTAATTCTGTCGTGTACTTGTCAGAATACTTTGATGCAATTGTTAATTTTCTCAAACAAAATAACAATCTTTCAGTTCAAGGTCAAAATTTGTTGGATGAACACTTGAATGACACTAAATGTAAAATGGTCAAGGTTCAAGTAGCCTTTGTGTCAGAAAATTGTAAATTAATTACAAATCCAATTTTGGAATTTCAAAGTAAAGATAAGCCTGTGGCACATTTAGTACAATCAAGAATCGAATCACTGAAAGCGAAGTGTGAATTAGTGAGAGATGGTCAGTTTGGTATCAACGTTGTACAGATGTTAGCCAAAGTTTCACCACTATGTAGAGGACAAACTGAGGAGTGTTTGAAGGCATGTGGTGCACTAACTTGTGCCAAGCTATATTCAATGCTAGCCAAAAATAGTGATGAAATAAAAGTAATAAAAGCATTAGGGTACCTATTTGACCCTACTAAGCTACTGAGCAGGCCTAGTTCAAGTGATGGGAGGGAACTTGAAAGAATGTTCAAGGACCTTCCTGCTTTCCGAGACTTGCAGTGTGATTTTCAACTAGGCCACAAATAACTGTGCACATTAATTTCCAAACAAACTGACAGTGACTATGTGGATGTGGTAAAAGCTCTCATAGGTTTGAAACACAAAGGTGAACATTTTAATGTTTTTGTAGAAAAATCGCTGCAATCTCTTTGGTTGCCCATTTCAAATGCAGACAGTGAACGGTATTTTTCAACGTACAATATGGTAGTGACTGATAGATGAACCATTATGAGTGAAAAAAATATTACCACATGCTGTATGCTACAGTTTGGCGATATAGATTAGGGTGATATGACAGTAAATATTTGTGTGAAATTTTCAACACAAAACACCACCATTTTGAAAAATTAATGAGAATTTTAAAAAAAATATTCACCATAAAAACCTGCCTCTGGTTATAGGCTTATGTGCTAATCACGCCAATGTTTTTTAAGGATTAAGAAGATTTTATTTAGAATAAGTGAACCGGCATTTTTGTGGAGGGAGAGTGGAAAACTACTTTTTAAAAACCACCCTCATTACACTCGAACGATATTCAGACCTCAGTTCCCCGTCATCGGCAGTCTAGTCTACTGTGAAAATAGCGCGTTGGATCACGTGACCACTGAAGTGGGTTACAAACAAATTAAGTGATAAATAGTACTGGTGACGCTGTTCGCAACATGATCGACCGAGAGGATTACGTCGTAGCCTTCAGTTAACCTTCACGTAACGTAACTTAAAAATTCTCCTCTGGGCAATTCTTACATTAAATAAACGTTAAGTTAAATGCATTGTGATGACTTCCACTTATAAACACAAGGGGAAAATTTACTTTGCGTGAAGTCACGTGAACGTTAATTGAATATTAGTAAATGTTAAGTGCATAGTAGGCAAAAAAAATATTGTTTTATTGTTTAGTTTCGTATAAAACATCGCTAGATCCAAAACAAACTCTTATATTTTTTCCACACGTCTAAGATATGTGTTTTAATCGAGTTATTAGGGTAGGGATGACTACGATAGGAATTTGAGCAAATGCACCCACATCATTGAATGACAGAGTAAAACAAATGAGGTAAAAACACCTTTATTATACTGGGCTGGGATTTGAACCTTGATACTCTTACACTATAGAAGATGAGCCTGATATTTTAGTCTACGTGTCCACCGACGCAGGTGAAAAATGACTGTAGTTAAAAACAAGTGAAACACAATTTTTGCAAATAATCTATATTGTCCCAAAATTTATATTCAACCTTATTTTATAAATATATAAAAAGTGTTAGCTTTTTTAATGCCGTATTAAGCGGTATTTAACTTTCACATAAAGCCTTTTAAAAATGTATTTAGCCTCATCTTATAAATAAACTAATTGAACCTAAAAAAGATCTAAAAGTAGCCTATAATATTACATTTACTTTTGTATTTGGTATTTTATTTTAAAATGTATTTCCAGTTATAAAACAATAAGGAGGGGTAGATCTATAGTAAGAATTTTCTCTATATATACACTTATCTTTAAATAGAAATATTGCAACATATTTATTACAGTGATTTTGTAAAATAGAACGTTTATCTCAATTTTAAAGATATCGATAGTACCATAAAAAAACATTAAAACATGTAATCCTAGAAAATCGCGTAGTCTAAAGCGAATTTATACATTTTAGAAGTCATACTCATTATCCGTACACTTACACTCATCACAATGATTCAGTACTTTCAAAACTATATTTTTTTCTATCATAAATGTATAATATTCAAGCTAGAGGAAATGGTTATCCCTAAAAATCCTTCACTCCTTTTCTGTCCAATTTGTGCAAATGCACTAGACAGCTGCCTTCACACCGTTAAATCTTCTTTTATTGAAAAGACAAACTACAGGAGTTGTTTTGTTCCGAGTGTTTCTTGCAGCATGTATTATTCAAATATATGTGTGAAAGTTTTATGGAAACCACTATCTACTGTAAGCATTACCCCCATCCCAACCCTCTTTCATAGCCCCTTGAAGCTAAGCAGACATCTACAAAATTCAACTTGTAGCTTTGTAGCCCAAAATCTAAATGTAGATTTGTATTGTGGTCTTTTATTTTTAAAGAGTTGTATTTCAAGAAATGTAGGGCGAGTAAGTTTTTTCCTACAATCTAGATACTAATGTTGATACTACATGGATTATTTACACTAGTATATACCAAGCTACTTATAAACACTTCTCCAGTATTTTTATTTTTTCTTTCTTAATATCTATTTACATACATTTTACAAAACAAATCATATGGAATATATACAAATTTTTCCCAACCCCTTGGGGTTCTTAAAAAAATAACATATTTCGGAAATAAATTAATTGTTTTACTCATTTCATTATGATCCCCTAAATGGGGCACAATATCAGTATTTGTATAGTGGGGGGATTTGTGTTCCCCCCCACACGGCACATAAGACCCGGTAGGTCGTTTTTAACGGGTCGGTGGGTGCACTTCGCGACAATTTCACTTGCACTACCCGTCGACCCGTCCCGTCGCTGCTATCTCAGCCGGTCGGCCGGCATCAGCCGCTATCTGGCCTCCCCTCCCAGTCTCACACGACTAGAAGGGGGGTCACGACTCCCCAGGTTCGACTCCAAGGTCACCTTCCGACGTCGACGAAGGGGTTCACAACGCCGTCCTTTATCCGGCGGTAGGGACGGCCAGGAGCGTCGTAATCACCGATGCCCCTGACGATCATGTTGGAGCTGGCCTGCGCCCGACTGAAAAACCTCTCCGCCAGACCGCGGATACGGCTGTCCAAGGAGGGGAGGCCTGACACGGTCAGGAGAACGCGGTTTGGGACGCGGGGCGGAGCCCCGAGGATCAAGCGAAGGAACCGGTGGTATACAGAACGGAAATGATTGTACCTGTATCTAGGTAAATAGGA
>CABEEJ010000068.1:76415-94406 GCA_901482245.1 Timema douglasi
TTTGCTAAGATTATTTATGTGTCACATGGCACTGTTCTTACATTAAAGCCTCTGGCTAAGAATGTTAGTGTTGAGACTTAGTCTGAGTCCCGAGTTCGTTACTCCTTCGTTCCGAATTTAGTCATGACGTCCTAAACGTCATGAACATTAGTTTTTTATATTGCGGGCTACTACCAGGATGTCTGTTTACTTTAAAAACAAGTTTAGGACTTTATGTAAATGTTGTTGAAAACTGTGAATTAGCTGAGTACTGGCTTAATGGCGCTACCCAAAGAAATTGCCTTAGATTCATTGTGGGGTCCGCGCTAATTATTCTATTTTTATATTAGCCTATGATTAGGTTTTGATTTAGCGTAGAAATTTATAGTTATCAATGTACTATATTATGCTGGCAGTACCATAGGGGAATAAGACCAGCAGTAGCACTTTTGTGACACCTGTTTCATAGCCTCCAATCAGCTGGAGTTATCAGCTGTGGATTCATCATGATTTATGGATTCATATTAATTCTATTATTCTATTAATAACAAAATCTACCAAGTGAGACTGTGTAAATGTTACATTCGTTATTTGCACTCTTTTTTATTTGTTCAATCTTGTGAAACCTGTATTTATTACAATTTATCTTTTGTTTACTATAATAAATATATGCGTTAAAATGACTCTGTGTTTCTATATATGCATTATATGTACCTAGTAGGGAAGTTCCCTTCACATTCTTCTCTAATATTCTAGAATATGAAACCCCCTTGACTGGAATAACTCTCCCTCTCTAAATCTATTTCGATCCCCTCCGCTCATCTTGAATATGAAGCTAAAAGATGGACTTACATAAAAGTCCAAATAGCTTTTAGAGGCATCCAAAATTTCTGAAATTTGCTGGAAGAGGCCCATTATAAATAGCTTCAAAAGAAATACAATTTTAAATATTTTCCAAGAAAGGTCATTCCAAATAGCATATAGTGTCACCCTAATAGCTTCAAGGAACATCAGAATTTTATTTTTTTTAAATCTGGAAGATAACCTCTTCAAATATATTCTAGAAAACCATAGCTTTCAAACATTTTCCAAGAGAGGAATATTCAAAATAGTATCTAGAGATATACAATTTTCAATGATTCGCTAAAGGAGGACATTCTCATTAGCTTGTAGAAGCATACAAATTTCAAAATTTTCTGGAGAACCACTTATAGTACCTTTTAAATCAGTTTAGTAAAAAGGCTGAAAACCACTTTAAATAGATTCAAGGGGCATTCTGATTTTAAAAGGTTTATTGGAGATAACCACTCCCAAATAGCTTAAAGAAGAGTCTAGTTTAAAAAAAAAAACATATGAGAGACACTCTAAATATTTTCTAGATAATTGACTGGGATGGGTACTCAAGTACCCCTTTGGCTCGGGGGTCAAAACCTATTAAAATTATTCATTTTTTTATAAATGACCCTTAAAAGTTAAAATTTCCCTGCCTTTGAAGTTGAATAGTACAAATAGAAGGGGGCCCACTTCTAGCCCATGATACCAGTCCCGGTTGGATCACCTGGCGGGGCTGGTTGGAAAGGCTACTTTGGTTAGTTCATCATAATAAATATGCATGTGACCCACTTTTGGTGGCCGCATTATCTAAGGCGTTACTCTCACAGTAAGCTAAACTGCCGTTGACGGGGAAACTAATGTTCGAATCTTGGTCAGGTGTACTGAGGGTATTTTTTTTAAATTGTTTTCCCCTACCCAAATGCGGGTACATTTCCTATAAATATAGTATTCCTTATCCTTAAAGCAATCAGCGTAATTAGTATATAGGCGTATAACTCGAACGGTTAGTAAAACGCCGTGCTAAAAAAAAAATACATCTGTGCAACCCGAACGAGTATTTTATTTGTACAGCGCGTTTTACTACCATCCGAGGTGTGTGAATGTTTATACGAATGAGGTAATTGATGGTAAATGTTTAATCTAAAGAAAATATTTACGTGGAGGGAGTGTGGAAAATAATTTAGGAAAAAACACCCTCAATACACCCGGCTTGGTTTCGAACCATGACCTTCCTATCACCGACAATCCAGTGCATTATGAAAGTGATACCATTTTAAAACCAAGGATGGGGCTATTTTTTCAGCATAACTTTACCAGCATTGATATTATACATCTGAAGTTATGGCTGCAGATAATATGGTTTGGTGCATTAATTTATAAATATGTCTTTATTCACCTTTCCTGTAACTTCTTCCAAATATAATATAAAAGGGATTTTAGTAGCTTTTGTATTTTACAAATACGTTCCTTCCTCTTGTGTTCTAAATATCTGAGAGTTACAAAAGTTATATTTAGTAACACCACGGAAAAAAGTAAAATACCTGATACTGAGGCTACCTTCATATATGATTTATATGTGATAGGCTTACGCCAAATAATATAATCTGCTCTGCGACTATCACATTTGATAATTTAAAAAAAAACTCAAAATTATGAGAGCAATATTTGTATTATGTTAGCACCACAATCACATCTGTAAATAATTAAAATAACACAAACTAATGAAGTTAATTTAGTCTGTACCTTTGCGTATCGGCCACAAAGTGATTCATACGTAAATGAATCCCTCCCACCCTCCACCCCCTCCGGTGATCAATAAAGCGAGTGAAACGATAAAGTTTGAGTAGTGTTGTGTGTAGACCCGTGTGTCGGTCGAGAGGATGTTGATACAGGATAAACATCCCTCCCCGCTTATTTACACGAGTGTACTGTTACTGTAGGAGTGGAGATACTCTCACTGGATTATATAAACTTTGAGAATCAAACTTATCTAACAGTGTGCCGAGCTAATTATCATTAGCTCGCACAAGTAAGTGATTACATAAAACCCTTAATGTAAAATTCTGCAACCCTCCAAACTTTCCCCCCTTGGAGGCCCCATATTCAAGCCCTCCCATTTAGTTACGCCAAGATCTTCATCTATTCTCAACTGATTCACTCTCCTAAATGGTTCTTCCATGGAACAGGCGCTTTGTCGAATTAAGTTTCTTCTATCCCCTCTACTTTTTATAACTGCTCACGCAGGCGCAGTTTAGTCCCATGAAGACACGGGATCGACTCCTCGGTCCGTCCAAAAGATATAGTATCAAGTGTATTCCCGAGCTGTGACCAGCTCGACGTATCGTCCATTCTCTGCACACACCGAGTTGCCTGACTGCTAGGGGCGGGGCCATCTAACTTGGTGCTACGTTGATAAATAGTGAACGGCTATATTACAACATTTATGGATGTGACTTTAGTACAGACCGAAGACTGTGTGTATGATTCTCGCTCGGCCTAGTTTTCCAGCAGTACGACCGGTACGAACAGACCTCGTTGAAGAGCATGGACTCCAGCGGAAGGCAAACTTTGGGTCGCGGCAGCTAGCCCTCACCACATTGGATTGGGTTACTGACCATCCGCTACGTCAGACAGGGTGTGGGTCTGACTCCCCTTCCTCATCGCTGTGCTCCGTCCAGCGACGATGGTTGTCTATACTTGGTGCCAAAGCGGTACCCCCTTTGCGGACGACTTCATCTGATATGTTGTGGGTTCTACTCTGTCATCCATGCATCATTCGTACCAGCCACGCTACTAGTCGACACCTCGTCTTGTACCATTGTGGTACATCCCGGCTCGCTCGCCCACTGTCCCGTGCCAGAGTCCCGCAGAGCCAGCTGGACTGCACTCGCTTAGAGTTCAAGGACCTGCATACCGGACTCCGCTCTGCCTTCACAGCTTGCCACCGGATATAGGAGACTTAAAGGTGTTGTTACTAGGTCTACCAGGGGAAGGTTAGTCACAAGCTAGGCTCCCTAGCCCTACCTCTGTTCGACGATCCATTTACTGGTGCGTGTGAACGTTCTTGTAACTCACTCGCACTATGAACCTATTGACTGCCCTTTCAGAGCAGGGATTCAGGGATATACAAACTGAGGGAGAGTTAACATTGAATACTAAAGGTGCTTAGAGTTATGGGACTAGTTAACCTCCGATTTTTCTGAGATTTTAGTGTATTCCGAGTATATATTTATATTTATGTGTCACTATATCTGGTAGCCACTAGATGAGTTATTTAGTTGTCCTAGTGTGTAGGAACTACATTGAGTACCAGTTAGTAATATATTTGTAGTAACGCTGAGGCGTTTGGGTGACTACTCGTATGGTTGTGACTATTGTGTAAGTGAGCACCTACCCGCCTACCTTGGGTGTGACCCACTTTACTATTGGCCTAATTAGGCTGGCCGTTCGGCCCTGTTATCTAGTTAACTGTTGTTCCGTAGTATAGATATGGTCTCTCCTTCTGAGTGCACCAAGTTAGTACTTCACCGTCTTGACTTCCTCATTTCTGTTCTAATTTTGGTCCCTTTAGACGAGATACTTGTCCCCTTGTCACGGATTTATTGACGTTCTGTAATGTACACCCCCCTTAATCAGTTTTGATCATTTATATTGCTTTGCACTTCAAGCGAATGGCTTGCTTACGCTAATGTTTTGTTCTGGTAATACAGATGTGGATGGTGTCCCGAGGCAGTATTGGGCAGAGTGTTCACTACATTATCCGAGCTCTCTAAATGCTAAACGTGTGTTTATAGTTATTGAAAGAAATAATAATGTGTATTTCACTGTAGCTTGGCTACTTTACAAATTTGCAAATAGACGGCCAATTTCCAGTAATAAACAGTGATCTCTGCTACTCTCATGTATTACGTCCTTTGGAAATAAAATGTATGCTTTTTGTGTTACTAAGTTATGTTTAATTGCACCCCATCCCTTCATTCCTGTCATGTAGGGTGCAACAGGAATAGGAAATATTGTAATGTTTCACTTTCAGTGGATTCCCCCCCCCCCCAACCTTCCTCCCCAAAAAAATCTTGGTACTGTTTGTCTTATAAGCATTTATTAATTACGCTTGGGAATAGGTATGGGTAAGATAGAATTTTACAAGAAATGTACCCACGATTTTGTTGGAGATTTAGTGTAAAAACATTTAAGGAAAACAAATCTTTGATGCATCTGACAGGAATTTGAGCCCTAATTTACACATCTACGGCAATTCAATCTAACACAAGAACTGTGCGTTAGATATAAATGTAAAACCTGCAGCATATGAAGCTATCAATGATTCTGTATGACACGTGGATATTTTGATGAACTGTGATACAATGTGAGCTGATTCGTGATTTTTATAAATAAATCTATATTAATAAAACTCTCGGTCGGGCTAACTGGGGTGGATTTTCCTAAATAGTTTTTCACTCTCCCTACACGCAAATGCGGGTTCACTTCCTCTAAATTCAACCTTCCCCATTCCTAATCCATTAGCGTAATTAGTACTTAAGCGTATAACCCAAACGGGTAGTAAGACGCGGTGCTTAAAAAAAAACCAAGAGTTAATTTATATGTCATGAGCGTAGCGCAATATCTATCGCACAAAAAGTTGTGAAATTTTAAAAATTAATATCACCCTGCGTACGAAAATCTGCAATTATATGGCCGTACACGTCACGGTCCCGTGAGTAAAGTTGACAATTAGGTGTAATGGAGCTGTACACACGTCACGGTCACGGCTATTTACCGTACACGGTTTCCGTTGCACTCAAGACGCCCCAGTGGACTAGTCCGGTGCCATGGTCGTGTTTGATCACGGTAGGGCATGAGATTATAAAATGGAGGTCTTCACACGGCACGAGTATTCTCCACACATTCATCCGGAATCATCATCACCATCATCATCACCACGTTTAAGTCCTGTGTCGATAGAAAAACTCCAAGTCCAGTGAAATTGCATCGCTCATTTTCGAGTTACGCCAAACCAATCTGACAGACGTTGTAATAGTACATCAAACGACATTTTGAACTTCCGAAAATAGTTGAACAATCGTCCTCTCATGATTCTTTGATCAAGTTCACAAATGCTCCCACTCTGCCCCGTCTTACATTCAAAGAACGAACCAAATACATTCTAAATTGTCGTTTTTTTCTTCGTATATATAATAAACACACAAAAAAAATTGCCTTCTGCGATCCATTGTACTGACTGGCTTACTGTTAACTAAATAATACTTAACACCACTTCTTACTACCAGTTCGAGTTATACACTTAAGTACTGATTAAGCTAATGGGCTAGGGTTTGATAAGGTTGAATATATATTAAGTGAACCCGCATTCACATGGAGGTAGAACGGAAAACCATTTAGGAAAAACCACCCCCGGTTCACCCGAGCGAGATTCAAACCTCGATCCGTCCATCCTCAGCAATCTAGCTCAACAAGAAACTAGCGTGTTAGCTAACTACGTCACCGAGGCGGGTCTAAAGCTAGCTGATGCCATACGGCCACGGGAAAAAACATGCTCTGTGCAAGGAGCCTAAGTCAGAACTTTAAAATTTAAAGTTAACTTCCACATAACTCACTAAATCAAAAACATATTTTCTGGGTGACGCTTAGTTATTCAACTAGTGTTTCTATATGAATATAAAATTTTAGAATATTACAGTTGAAAATTGGGCATTATTTTTGGTATATTTAACAAGTCAAGTTGGTGCATCCATATTTTTTTCTCTTCGCTTTATTCCCGAATATTGTTGAATTTGCACACTATTTCATGCAACGTTCGGTAACACATAAGGGTGTGAACAGTTGTTCTATCTTAGTAAAAAGGAACAAACACCAGAACTTGTTTGAGTTTACACATTTGTCATCAAATTATGAAAGTGATATCAAGGGGTCATCCAAAAACCACGAAACGTTTTTTTTATTACCAGGCTTTGACTCTTCTCGCACCCCATATAACACCAAGTAGACATTTAACTTTACCCCTCCCCCTCCTACCTGTGTTACGTAAATGTTCACATCAAATGTAAATGCATTATTTCATAGAGAAGCTTTTGTAACATTAAAATAGGGACTAAGATTTAACCTAACTCAGAATCGGAAGTTATACACTTATATTTACCAACGGTGAAAATATAAACAATAATAATATTATTTTTCCAACATCAGAATTCAAGCATAAGATATGCGTTACGTAACACTGTGATGTAAACACCCTACCTTATGTATACCTTAGAGCCCCCCCTTCCCCCTCCACCTTCTCCCATCTCAACATCGCTACGGGGTAACCTGGTGATCTAGGGGTAGGGTGTAGGACTTCTGTGCTAGGGTCTGGGGTTCAATCTTCGGTCCCGACACAAATTTATCTGATTACCAAACCCTTCCTTTACCTCTGACAAGACTTGTATTAATCACAACTTGTGAATGTGTGGAATGCCAGGCCTCCACCGTGGTTCGAATTCCACGTTAAACTGTAGGTCCTCCATTTCATCTCACAACCACCCTTCCACTACACATTAGCGTAAGTGCGTGTAACCCGAACGGGTAGTAAGAGGTGCTACTACTACTACTACTACTACTACTACTAATAATAATAATAATAATAATAATAATAACATCGCTACGTGGTTTATATGAATGACCCCAAACACAAGATGTGAAGCCTAGTACTTACACCCTTGTTAAAAGAATATTCATATTTCTGTCAACAGTTATAGAGATCAAGCCATGCTTAACATTTTTTTTTTATTCTCCTTTGGAATAAAAATAATGTATACTACTAGATTTCTTTTAGCCTCTTCAGTATTTTCAAATTTCAATGAGGCCTTTATGATCAAACGAGTTTGACACGTCTTCGTTAGACAAGAATACAAGCGATCAAGCGTTTCACTATAGTTTGTTTTTGCTTTGCGTATGACTATTTTCACCATCACGTATTTAACTTTTTGAGCTGGCCGTATTTGACTGCGTTAATCAGGCATAAATGAGAAAGGACTAATTTAGAAGAAATATATTCTAATTTATGTGAATGGGTGTGAGAAACTATTTAGTAAAAAACCTGCTCGATATACCCGTCCAAGCTACTAGCCTGCAACCACCCGTCCCCTGAAAATCAGAATATATAAGCCTAAAGTTTAGACAGCGTGCTCACCAATGCGGGTCTTTAATTGTTACTACTGGTTTAATCTATCCGTATATTTATACTTATGGGGTAGGAATGAGAAAGCAAAATTTTGCAGAGCAGATGTACCTTTATTTGCGTGATGGGGAAAGTGGCAAACCGTTTAGGGGTTGCTACAAATGCTGGTACACTTCCTTTGAATCCTACCTTCCTGAGTCATACTTTATTAGTGTATATGGACATCTAAGAAGGGTAGTAAGATATAGAGTGCATATATATATATATATATATAGTATAAAAATTAATATTTTGGAAAAAAACTCTTCTATGGTGGCATGGCCTAAGGCATCACCCTCGCAATAAACTGGTCTACCGATGATAAGGAGATCAGGATATTGAAAGTGGTTTTCCTAAAGGTTTCCCCCCTCTCCCTTCAAGCAAATGTGGGTACGCGTCCTGAAATCTCTAAATTCTTCATCCCTACCTCAATACCATAGTTAATAGATATGAGTGTACCGCATACGGATATTGAAACACGGTGACAAAAATTAAATCGGTGACCTGGTGGTCTAAAGGTAAGGTGTCAGACTTCTGTTCTGAGGGTCCGGGGTTCAATCCTCGGTCCCGGCACAGATTTATCTGATTACCAAACCCTTCCTTCGCCTCTGACAATACATCTTGTGAATGTGGGGAGTGTCAGGCCTCCACCGTGGTTCGGATTCCACGTTAAACTGTAGGTCCTAACTTTCATCTCACAATCACCCTACCATTACACATTAGCGTAAGTATGTATAACCCGAACGGGTAGTAAGACATGATGCTAATAATAATAATAATAATAATAATAATAATAATAATAATTAATTCGACAAATAAAGAGAACAAAAGTTTGTGTGAAAAAGAGAGAGAAGGAAATTCCATATTCATAAACCTCTAAACTACGATGGGAAAAGTGTATACAAACAACCGTAATTTTTTGTTTGTTTTGCCTACAACAAAGAAGTAGTCTTTTACGTGGCCCTAAAGAAGCTCATACTAAAATTTCCCTTCCGTACAGATATCACACAGTCATACGCCCGTTGACGTGAGTAGCCCTTCTCCCGTATCAGCGTTTCGCTGACGTCCGTAGAAACAAATGATGATGCGCGGAATGGCTTGTGAATGGATGAAGGACTGGATCCTCAGTCTCTCGCAATGGCCCGCATGCCAATGAAAACCACGGGAGCATATAAAAAGGAGGGTGGAAAGGGTGGGGGAGGGATGTGGAAACCACTACACAGATGGGACGATGATTTCAAGGGACATTTAGCAGATGCTCGTAAAGATGGCAGAGCTACAGTGGCCGGAGAGAAGGACTGGGTTTCAATTCTGTCGGGTTACAAAGGATGAGGCCTTAATGGAATATAACAGTAATTTTTACAGTTCAGCATTTTCTATTTAAGAATCTTATGGGAATATGTGTGCCTAAAGGTGTAGTGATGTGAGAAAAGGTCAATGCTTTTTGAGTTTTTATAGCAAAATATTTTAGGCCAAAATAAATTAAATATTTTTCCAGTATAAACATAATAGTTTAATTTTCTTCACGTGATGATATCAACAGTTCTTGAATATCTGTCATGAGCATAGTGGTGGCATTGGGTGACAAACTTTTTAAATAAAGAGAAAAAGTTGTCATTAAAGTCCAGGACACCCTTGACAGATATTAAAGAACTGTTGAGTTTACTGTGTGAACAAAATTAAACTTTATGATTTTACTGAAGACTTATTTGATTTGATTTGACAAAAATATTTTGATAAAAATTGCAAAAACAATGCCTTTTTTTCTCATTCCATACACTCCCGCCTAAATATTACCCACTTTATTCTGTCCACTGTGTCTGACTACCAATCTGGCCTATTGGCATTTAATTACGATAATCAAGTAGGGATAGAGGAAGTAGAATTTAAAAGGAAGTGTATAGAGATTTGCATGAAAGGAGATCTTAAAACTCCCAAGGAAAAAATACCCTCAGTTACCCAACCAGAATATGAATCCTAGCCTCCATGTCACTGACAAAACCAACTATAATGATTTTGACATTTATTTTGCGTGCAAATTAATGTTTTTGGGTTTCTCTAAATATCTCAACGATCGCATATCCTGATTATTAATTTATCTTGGAACATTTGTAGAGGCTAAAAAATACATCTATGCAAGTGTATTTTTGTCTACTTAAAAAATACCTTAGTATCGTACAGTTAATTTGGAACAATTGTGATTGGCTATTACTAATATTTTATGTGGTTATTTTATCATTTAATATTTTAGAGCATTGTTTGAATGTTAAAATGTAATAGGCAGCGTTGATTCACTAACAGTGTTAAGATAAGTAGATGAGCTTACTGTTTTTATAAGTCAATATTCTTTGCCATAAATATTTTATGAACAATATTAACATCATAAATATCTTTACAATGGGTTATCATAAATTTGTATTGATTATTATGTTTTGACTATGTTGATGATGATGTAAAATATATATATACATATATATATATATACATATATACAGGGTGATTCAGAAGATTAGGCCAAGATTTAAGAAGCGTATAGAGGGAATTTGGTAGAACAGCTTTCATATGGTAATCCATGTCCTCCGAAGACATCCTGAGCCCAATGAGGCCATTGAAATTGGAGAATTATGATATATGTATAGATACGTATATATATACACACATATATACACAAGAAACAAAACAACAAACAGCAACATATATGTACTATGCTTTATATATAAACTAGAAATTTGACACGTTCTTCGCACGACCAAGTAGTACCAAATCTATAATATCAAAATATAACGTTCGACATCCAATCGCCCAATAGTTTATAGTTCTCCGTTGTACAATATTGAGATATATAATGTCAGTCGTAAACCAATCAAAGTAATTAATAGATTAAAATGAATTAAACATTAGAGACAAATTATTATCTTGTCCACGATTTGAGTGCATAAACAAACACAATTCATTAACAGAGCAATAATAATTACCTAAGCAAGATCATAAGATAAAATAAACCACTCCCAGTTCACCCGACCGAGATTCAAACATCAATCTCCCCGTCCTCAGCAGTCTTGCCCAACATGAAACTAGTGCGTTAGCTAACCGCGCCACCAAGACGGGTTACTTTAATTGTTATGTCTCTGTTAGATATAAGCTAATTTATCTTTCGATCTTTAGTTTTGTTATCGCAATTCTAATGGATCTTCTTTAAGATATTCTTTAGTTTTTTTTATTCCTTTGATTTTTAGATTTTTTCATCTGTACTGTGTGTACAAAATTCCTACTATATCAATAAGGTTTTTTTTTTCCTCTATAAGCATTGTCCATCCTTTATTTTAAAATTCCAAACTTTCCAACTTTTATGGTTATTGTGAGGTGGCCTTTTTACATGCTTGCTGGACAGATGTATAGTTTTAGCTATATATATAGAGAGAGAGAGAGAGCTTAAAGTATAATGTTTATGTGAATAAATATGTATTATTTGTAATGCATTTATTATTTTGTGAAAGAGTTAGTCATTCATAAAATTATATTTTTAAACAAACCACATATTATAAATGAGAACCATTACAAGCGTGCTTAAAAGCTGTGAGATAGCTTCAAAAAATTCAAGCCAATTTTCATAAGAAGAGCCTTTTAGAAAACACACACATATTTTACAGCCAACATTGATCGAATTTTGGTGTAATTTTATAGGTATTGATGATATCTGTCAAAAGTTCCATTTGCAAATTACATTACTTGCCATATGAATTATTATTAGCACCACATATTACTACCCATTTGGGTTGTACGCACTTACACTAATGTGTAATGGTAGGGTGATTATAAAATGAAATGGAGGACTTACACTTTAACATGGGATCTGAACCACGGTGGAGGCCTCACATTCCATACATTCACAAATTGTGTGTCTTGTCAGAGGTGAAGGAAGGGTTTGGCAATCAGATAAATCTGTGCCAGGACCAAGGATTGAGCCTCGCATCTTCAGCACTAAAAGTCTGGCAGCTTACCTCTAGACCACCAGGTCACCTTGACATGTGAATAAGTAAAATAGATCTAATACATTTTTCCATTTAACCATCAAATCCTCTATATTTTTCTATAAGGTCTACATGTACCCTTACTGTATGTTTGGTAGAGCTATTTATGTTGATATCGAACGCTTTCACAAAGTTTGAGGTTTGGTGAAGAGAAAAAGAAGAAACTTTCCACTTTAGTAATACTTGAAAGTTTGAAGTGCGTTCCGAAATAAACTAAATCGGAGCACTTATCATATCAACATTATGAAGTTATCTTTCATTCAAGAATTTCTCTTTTCAAATATCTTAAACCATTTAAAACAACATCAAAAAGAATTAAATTTTTTGCTCGTGTTAATAATAAAAACAAATTTTTATCTTGCAATATAAATTAAGGTAACTTATCGATAATATGAATTTAGGTTTTGTATTTTTAAATAACAAGTTTTATTTTAAAATTACTTATCTCTGTCTATTGATATTTTAAACTCTAAAGATCTTCATAAAATCTAATATAGGTTGGATTATTAAAAGTTACTCTACAGTCTACAGGGTTGAATCCCTGCAACGGCTTGGAAGAAGTGTATTTGATGAAATTGTGAAATTCCTCTTCACACTGATGAATAAAATAGGGTCGGTGGCCTGGTTGTCTAGGGGTAAGGTGTCAGACTTCTATGCTGGCGGCCGGGGTTCAATCCTCGGTCCCGGCATAGATTTATCTGATTACCAAACCCTTCCTTCACCTCTGATAAGACATCTTGTGAATGTGGGGAATGCCACGCCTCCACCGTGGTTCGGATTCCACGTTAAGCTGTAGGTCCTTCATTTCATCTCACAATCACCCTACCATTACACAGTAGCGTAAGTGCGTATAACCCGAACGGGTAGTAAGACGCGGTGCTAATAATAATAATAATAAAATAGGAAACACACTATAAGTATCGGTCAAGGCCAAGCATGGGTCATAATTAGCCCAACATGAACAGCCCGCACGGTGTGGCATGGCACGACTCGTAGTCAGCCCACCATGAACAGCCGGCACGGTGTGGCATGGCACGGCTCGTAATCAGCCCACCTTGAACAGCCCGAATGATGTGGCGTGGCACGGCTCGTAGTCAGCCCACCATGAACAGCCCGAATGATGTGACGTGGCACGGCTCGTAATCAGCCCACCATGAACAGCCCGAATGATGTGGCGTGGCACGGCTCGTAATCAGCCCACCATGAACAGCCCGAATGATGTGGCGTGGCACGGCTCGTAATCAGCCCACCATGAACAGCCCGAATGATGTGACGTGGCACGGCTCGTAATCAGCCCACCATGAACAGCCCGAATGATGTGGCGTGGCACGGCTCGTAATCAGCCCACCATGAACAGCCCGAATGATGTGGCGTGGCACGGCTCGTAATCAGCCCACCATGAACAGCCCGAATGATGTGACGTGGCACGGCTCGTAATCAGCCCACCATGAACAGCCCGAATGATGTGGCGTGGCACGGCTCGTAATCAGCCCACCATGAACAGCCCGAATGATGTGGCGTGGCACGGCTCGTAATCAGCCCACCATGAACAGCCCGAATGATGTGACGTGGCACGGCTCGTAATCAGCCCACCATGAACAGCCCGAATGATGTGGCGTGGCACGGCTCGTAATCAGCCCACCATGAACAGCCCGAATGATGTGGCGTGGCACGGCTCGTAATCAGCCCACCATGAACAGCCCGAATGATGTGACGTGGCACGGCTCGTAATCAGCCCACCATGAACAGCCCGAATGATGTGGCGTGGCACGGCTCGTAATCAGCCCACCATGAACAGCCCGAATGATGTGGCGTGGCACGGCTCGTAATCAGCCCACCATGAACAGCCCGAATGATGTGACGTGGCACGGCTCGTAATCAGCCCACCATGAACAGCCCGAATGATGTGGCGTGGCACGGCTCGTAATCAGCCCACCATGAACAGCCCGAATGATGTGGCGTGGCACGGCTCGTAGTCAGCCCACCATGAACAGCCCGAATGATGTGGCGTGGCACGGCTCGTAGTCAGCCCACCATGAACAGCCGGCACGGTGTGGCATGGCACGGCTTGTAGTCAGCCCACCATGAAGAGCTAGCAAGGTACAGCACAAGACCATATAAAAAGTTTGTAGAAACTTCATGCAAGTATCAGTTGCAATGGAGAGCTCATCCGAAGAGGAGTTAATGGTAGTGGGTGAAGTTTGTGCGGAGGAGGAAAAGCATGGGGAAAAAAAGTGCCATAAACACGGTTGTTGGGCGTAAGAAATATTTTAGAATAGGGGGTAATATGTTGAATACTATCATCTTTTCCCATATCTATTAAAATTTGAGACGATATTTTTCTTGTACTTTTGTACGTCACTAAATTTCTTATTATTCACAAACAACTTTACCTCCTCGTGATCACAGACGTAATGGCCATTCGAGGCAAACAGAATTAACTTTCGGGGAAACATTCAGGCAGTTCCTTTCGGGTGCCGTGTCGTGCGGTGTCGTTCCGTGCCAAGCTGGCTGTTCGTAGTGGATAGCCTCCTTAAACAGCCGGCAGACTTGGTTGATGTATCTGTTCTATAATTATTAATGTAGTTTGTAGGCTGTGGGCTGATATAATCACTCCCAAAGAAAGCGCAAGTTAAATACTTTTAATAATACTAGTAATTAAATTGTAGCCTAAAATGAAATACTATAAACGAGATTAACTAGATTGATATGTTGTCTCTATGGTAGACTTAGGATACTGACATTAAATTATAATCTCATTCGCCGGAATTAGTTAATTATTTTCTACCTACACCAGTTGGCACGACTATAAAAGCGTTAGTATAATATCTTTTGGTTTAAAAGTGTTGAAAAGGTGTGAGCTTGAATCCCAGTCGTGTGTTCTAAGGGCTCTTACTAAATGTTTTCCTCTCTATATCTCTAGTATGAACATATAATAGGAGCACAGAAATGTTCTCCAAAATATATTTTCACATCTTCTTTGATTAGATACCAATAGAGTTTCATATAATAATTATTATAAGTTTCATATTTAGTGGTCGAGTGGTCTAATTCATCACTATCGCAATAAACTAGACTGCCGATGACGGATAGATTAGGGTTCGAATCCCGTTCAGCTGTAGGCCTACAAAGAGTGATTTTTTTTTCCTAAATGTTTTTCCACATTCCACTCTGACATATTCAGGTCCACTTCCTTCAAATTCAACCTTCCTCATCCCTTTCACATTTGAGTATATATGCGTACAACACAAATGGGTGCCAAAACAAATTGCCAAGAAAAAATAAGTCTTAAGTTGAGCTAGGGTGGATTATTTAGTTATAACCAACCAGGATTGTCATTAAAATGGAAAACCAAGAGAACCGGAAAAAGATCAGGGAATTTTTGAAATTCAAAAAATAAACGTAGAAAATCACAGAATAGCACTAAGAAAACTAGTAAAAAAATGTTGGTATATTCATGAATTTGGGGAATTTTAGTGCAAGCTTTAAATAAGTTTTTGTATATATATATATATATATATATAATTTTATATCGATTTATCTGATTACTAAACCCTTCCTTCACCTCTGACAAGACATCTTGTGAATGTGGGGAAAGCCAGGCCTCCACCGTGGTTTGGATTCCACGTTAAACTGTAGGTCCTTCATTTCATCTCACAATCACCCTACCATTACACATTAGCGTAAGTGCGTATAACCCGAACGGGTAGTAAGACGCGGTGCTAATAATAATAATAATAATACATTTTATATATGTATAAAGTATTTGTCTTAACCCCCTTTCCCACAACCTGAAATATTGAGCTATATGACTCCCTCCATATATCCCCATCAAACACAAATCAATTTATTTTGAAAACAAATCACATTCCCTCACACAGTTCAATATTATGACAAATGATAGTTCATTCCTCTATACTACAATCAAAACTATTTGTGAAAAAGAATCCTTTTAGAAAAATTGGAAAAACAGCTTTCTTTTATAATAATAAAATAACGACCACCTTGTCAATAGTACCGTCTAACTTTCGTAAGAAATTGTCTTATCTTTTTGCTATAAAAGCGACGACACATTCTTTAACGTAAAGTCATATATTCGATATTGACTACTTTTGAGAGATATTATCCTTTTAATCTAATTTATTTTAGCTATTTAACGTACACTTTCTAAAACGACTGATTATATCAAAACACGATTTATAAAATAACTTGAATATAGAACAGACACAACATCCAGCCCCATGCTGTTAATTCATCACTGTGAAAGGGGAAACCCACATTTCACCAATGATACATTTTTCATCCAAGCCAGTAATCAGATCTGGGACCCTTAGCTCAGTATACAGACAAGCTACCAACTGAGCTAAGGTGTTGACTGAGAAAGCTATTATAAATACCTATAAAATAGTAAAATATTATCAATTTTGGCCACAAAAAATAGGTTTAAATGTTCTAAAAGACTCTTCATTGGAGAATTGGATTGTAGCTATTTGGTTATGTTGAGTTTTTCTAACTTGGTCGAATATTGTCTTAAAACAAAGTTGGTTTTGTCTGGGAACCTTGAATATGTGTATGCCCCCCATTTTGTGTGTTTCTATTTAACAAATATATGCATAACAAAAGTTCTCACGTACCCTAAGTAGAGGATCCATTATGTATCTTTCATGAACACGTTTTCATTTTATTGTTGTGGGCCAATGGGAAGTGAGCAACAGGAAAAAGGGAGGAGGGGAAGAAGGTGGAAACATTCACCTTAACATTGTAGGGGCAGTTTTGTAATAGGCTGTAAATGACACTTTACTTGTTTAATAAAAGGATTACAGAATAACGATTAAAACCGAGAACAAAAGATTGTGGATATATTTATGGATTATTTTAATGGAATATATTACTTCCCCACTAAGGCTCCTTTGACACGAGAGAGATTTTCCCACATGCGGGCTTTTGACGCGTGAATTTTTCCTCGGAGATAACATTGGTTAAAATAAGAGCGTTCACACATGGAGTGAAAAGATCTCGCGATAAAATTCCCGCACAAACGGTCCAAAACAGCCACTTGTATCTACGGTAAGATTATTTAACAGTCGGGGAAAATACCGCACCTGATCCTTGAGATACGATGTCTCAACTACAAGCTTTCAGACGAGAGGGAATAAACCACGCGACCAGTCTTCTTGTGGAGCTCTTTCATGATAGATCAGATAAAAATATCTTAAAGTTATTTGTTAATATTCTACAGAAACTATTGATTATATACCTGTATATATACACCTATAGCTTTTTTTATATAAATAAGGGTTCATCCAGTCTGACAAGCGAGTGAGTGAGTGACTGAGTGACAGCGTGGCCAAACTGGGGAGTGAGTGATTAGCAGATAGCTCTCAATAGTTGTTGACGAAGGAGGCAAAGGTTCGAATCTTGTCTCAGTGAGTTTTTGACAAGTGATTTATTGTTATGGTTTACCCATCCTCTATTCTCGCTAATGATGATTCTTATTTGTAAAGGCCTACTTTGATTATAATATTGAAGTATTTTAATATATTAGTTTCACATATATACATATATTTGTATGATTTATGATCTTACTAATTAATTTATGCCGTTATTAGCAAGTGTGCTAAACCTATCGATAATTATTTTAAAAAAAAGTCAAATATGTCAAACTGAGAAGTTTCCCTAGATTGTTTTTATTTTATTTTTTACTCTGCGAAACAAAAGTACGTACGGTTCACGTCGTCAGCCATGGTGTATCCTTCACCCCGTCAACCGCACAACTGAACATGAATGGATGGGAAACAGGCGAGATTTTCCCTATCTTGTGAAAAGATCTTAAGAATTGTCAACGCGGATCCTTCTCGTGTGAAAGGGGCCTAAAATATAGACTAGTTTGTCACCGTTTAATGGAGCATCTGCTTGAAAATCTAAAGTATCTAG
>CABEEJ010000068.1:94672-108058 GCA_901482245.1 Timema douglasi
TTCAAAATAAAATATAGCCTATATTACTCACTGATAATGTAGCTGTATATTGGTGAAATAAAAATTTAAATCGGTCCAGCAGTTTTTGAGTTTATCCATTACAAACAAAAAAACAAAAAGATCAATTCTTTCCTCTTTATAATATTAGTGTAGATTAGTCTAGCTTATCTTTACATGACCTAATCAGATCAAGTAAATGAACACGTTTATTTTCTTATCTTTAAATATCGTAGCTGCATCTTAACATTTCGTCTACGTTACATGTTGTTTTAGTGTGTTTATTATTGCACTAAAGCTATGTTTACCAAACTATGGTATACGTATACCTTCAGGGGTAAGCGAAGTCTCACTAAACTTTACAAGCCATTACATTTTGCTTTACTAACAATCACATTTTTTAATAGTAAGTCACCCGCTTCGGTGTCCACACGGTCTAACTCGCTACTCTCACAGTAGAATATAATGCCAATAAAGGGGAGATCAAGGTTCGAATCTCGGTAATGTGTAGTGAGGCTGGTTTTTCTAAAATTGTTTTCCGCACAAAATTCAGGTACACTTCCTCTAAATATAATCTTACTATTCCCTAAAACCGATAGTGTTATAAGTACATAGGTGTATGACCTGAACGGATAGTAAGACACGGTGCTAAAAAATATAGTAACTTGAATAAACAATTTAATACATAAATAACGTGATGTCATGTACTTTATCATAAGCGATTATTTCCCTCCGTCACGAATTTGTTTGGCTTACCAATAAAGCTTAATTACTATATATATTATATTACTATAAATACATATTATATACATATATAATATGTATTTATAGTAATATAATATATAAAGCTTAATTACTATATATTATATTACTATATTATATATAGTATATTATATATAATATGTATTTATAGTAATATAGTAATTAAGCTTTATATATAGGCATATATATATATATATATAGGCATATGAAGCTACTACAGACCTAGCTAGCAGGTAGCGGGAAAATATATGATTTGAATAAAAAAAACTACCCAAGCCAGAAGCTGGAAACAGTAATGGATGTAAATATAACCTGATTTTGGTTGGAAGAACATTAGAGAAAATCAAAACATATTTCTTTGCGGCCAACATTGATAATATTTTCTTATATTATTTGTGTTATTTGATAGGTATTGATAAATCTATCAAAAGTAACATCTGCAGATGACATGAAATATATAGAAATATATTAAAATGGTTTTAGTAACTTTAGTAACTAACTTCTACTGTTCTTCCTATACATATAAAGACCATTTAGACTTTCCATTTAGTAGTTGTTTTTTTTAATCTATGAAGTAATGCAGGAATACGTAGATAATGGTTCTTAGAATGGTGGAAGTTAGGGAAACGCCCCATTAAATATCTTATGTTAATGTATTATTAATTTTAACTATAAACGGGCTCCATCAATGGGCACATGAAACAAACGTAAATCTCGTCTAGTATAGATGTTCGACGACAAAGAAGGTCGTGTTTGAATTATAGCCCGGTATATTTAGGGTGTTGTTTTTACTAGATTGTTTTACACTCTGCTTTATTCAAGGCCAGGTATATTTACTCTCAATAATACCTTCCTCATACCTATACAATAAGTGTAAATCATAGATACAGGTGGTTAAACAGGGTGTAAAAAATAAAATTTCAGAGGGAAGAAATAGTAGTTTCTATTTGCAACTTTTTTAAATTAGTTAATTTATTTTAAAAAATTATCGCCGTATCTTACTACGTATTCAATGACAATTACTCTAATAAGGGTAGGTATGAGGAAGAAAGCATTTTAGAGGTAATCTACATGCATTTACTTAGAAGGAGAGTGGGCAACTATTTAAGAAAAACCACCCTCAGTAGACCCGGCTGGTAGTCCAACCCCCATATCCTCATCTTCACAGACCGGTCTAAAAGAGATTGATGCCTTATATCACTCGGCCACTGAAGGGGGTGATTAAATAATTACATTAAACGCACTTAGCTTACAACTAAATTAGTCTATATATTTTGAAGCATAAAACAAGTTTTAAAACCAAAGTAGAAAGGATTTTATACACACGGGTATCATGAACGTTGACAGGTCAAATTGGAAGTAAAGTTGACAGCTTTCCCCTGTTTTGTTTGTGTCAATCAATGATGTAATTAACGTCCCCGACTTCCAAAACACGAGTGAGCTAGACTTGGTTTAAAGTGTTCAGTTTCAAATGGGTTAGTAGCGCTACCATTGAGTTGAACAACTAAATTATTCAAAAGCCTTTAATTTAGAGAGGAAAAATAATAAGTGGCTTTCAGTATACTTTTCTTCTCGTTGAAGTGTTAAACCGACATTTTCAAGTACACATATTTTAACAGAACAATATATATTAACTAACTTAACCTAGGACATTAGGCATAATACTACAAACCTAATAGCTAAGATATTTATAAATTGGGTAGAAAAATGAACCCGTATTCAACTAGTAAACATATCTGACATCACCTGGGATTGAATCAAGTTCCTCGGGAAAAAAATGCGTGGTCTCCCCATTCTAACTACTTAGTCACGGATAAAGCGTGATCACTGATCAGTTATTCAAAATAATGTGATTTTACCTCAATATGTGTATTATTATACGTAACTCTAAGCAAGCATTTGAATCATTTATCTTGGCTTCTCTCTAAAATATCAGTATTAGAATAATTTTCACAATTACTTATGCCACATTAATGTTTATATAAACTAGCCTAATAAATTAAGAGTTTAGTGAAGAGTAGACCTCGCTTACTCCCACAATTTCTCCTTAGCTTTGAAGTGGATATATTTCCTTGATAATCAAGTTACACAGAAAACAAATAACACTATAGCGATTAATACATTACATTTGTAAAGAATAACCGTTGTTCACGTGGTTTAAGAAGTCGGTCTCGCAATTTATATCAAAATTTTTACAAATACATTCTGGATACTCGATCGATTGCTTTAAATTCAAATCACTTGAGATGAGCTATTAATTTTAGATCCCCTTTAGGAGCTACCATATTGGATCTTATATCCAGATCGAAATAGCACATAGGCCTACATACATTAATCGGACTAGGTCCAAAGGATGTTCTTGCCAAATGTCGTTAATTATGGTTAAGACTTAGAAACAAACTTAAAATTAGCAATATAAAAGTGAAAGGATAAAATAACTGAAGAAATTAATAAAAAGTTAAAAACTTATTAACAGGTTGAAATTGAAATACTTTAAAAAAATACGTTAAGCTGTGCTTTCAACAGACATAAAATATGTGGGATAAAATTGAAAGAATTAAAAATATATCAATGGCATATAACAATAACTACCAAGTCAAATGGTGACCATCAGTCAAAAAATACGTATACAACATATTAAAATAATTAATATCAGACCAAAAATTGAGAATAACACACAGTTAAAATTCAAACACTGAAGAAAACTAGTTAAATGAAATCAAACTCGTGAAAGTAGTGTCATTCAAGTTGCAAAAATAATGTCAAATAAGGTTTGGAACGTAATAAGCTATGATAAATAATCAGTGTTTAAGTATAGAATCGAAGTCTTCTCAGTCCCATTACTCCTTGGGCAGGTAATCAGCGTTTAAAAGAAAGCCGATTAAATTTTGGCCGACATGTTTTGGTACAATTATACCATAATCATGGAGCTGTAAAATTAAATTAAAGACTATTAGAAAAAATTATGGGAGCAGAAAGACTATAACACATAGTCTTAAACTTAAAATTAAACCGTGTGATACTCATTACATCGCTTGGAATACATCAACCTTTTAAATGTCGAATGAGCATGGCTGCTGTGTCAAGAATAAAATTAAGGATATAAAAATTTTTATAATTATATTTAATATAAATATTTTAAGTAAACTGCTAATAGGTTAGTAACAATATTATACTTCTTTTTCCTTAAAATTTATTTTATTTTTAGAACCAAAAAAAATGCATTTTAAATTAAATGTAAGATAATTCTAGCTACTTATCTATATATTTTATACTATTGAAACTAAATAAATATATAGTTTTCGGGAGAAATTTATCCATACGATGCATAAAAAATCAACAAACTAATACTTTTTATTTATATTATATATAAATATAATATATTATATATAAATATAATATATAATATATTATATTATATATAAATATAATATATAATATATTATATATAAATATAATATATATTATATAATTATTTATATTATATATAATATCATATATATTATATATATAAAGTATTAGTTTGTTGATTTTTTATGCATCGTATAAATAAATCTTTCCCGAGAACTATATATTTATTTAGTTGCAATAGTATAAAATATATAGATAAGTAGCTAGAATTATCTTACACTTAATTTAAAATGCATTTTTTTTGTTCTAAAAATAAAATAAATTTTAAGGAAAAAAAAGTATAATATACACTATATATATACTATAAATAAAGAGTATTAGTTTTGTTTGTATATATGTATATGAAGTAAGCTAAGCATTGCTAAAATCTGTATTGCCACAGCCAGATAGCCACACATCCATTTATAATTTAAGAGTTTTAATTAGTTCAGTGAATAAATGAATGTGGGTAACATCTGTGGTGTCAATGGGCATAGCTATTTTTATATTTTGCTGCAAAATTGTAAGCATTAATTTAGTGGCTTCATGTCCATACGGGTCCAAAAAATTTTTAGGTGCAAAACAAAATAAAGAGTCGGGTGACTGAACCGTCACAGGTGTGTTTCAACCTTTTTGTCAACCCCATTAATATTTAGAAATGTGAGTTGCTGTTAATATTGAAACATGAACTGAGCTTTTAATTAATTAATATATGTGTAGTAGTATAATTTTATACTTCTGTCATGTAAAAGTGTGGCAAGCGATATTGGCAATTGTTTTAAATGGCTTTGTGTAAAATATTTTTCCAATAGCTTATCGAAACGTTTTAAATTACTCTGTTACGATTTATCCTACGTTATAATAGAATATTGTTCTTCCCTTTCAAACTGTACATTTCATATGTTAAAAAAAATAACGCACTCATATTAATATTTTTTTCAAGAGTTGGTTTTAAAAATAATATATTATTTTAACCAAAAATATTTCATTTGTTTGGTTTTAACAACAAATATGATTTTTAGCTCCATTTGGTATGTCCAGATATTTAATCAAATGAGATATGTATGATAAGGAATAATATGGGAATGTACCCGAATTCGTGTGGGAGAAGAGTGGAAAACATTTTTTTAGAAAAAAGCCTCAGTGCAGCCAGTTTTAAATCGAACCTCAGCCTCACACCACCACTAATATTGTGAGCCAATCAGATGAATTAGACCACCGGTGCGGATGGATTCAAAAATATAAATATAGAAATAAATGTCAAGGAATAACTTTACAAATAACTTTAAAACCGTCGGTTTTCACCTCTGCTGCAGTGTAAGTTGAAAAAGGTAAAGGAGAGGTTGAGGTTCAAATCTTGGCAAGGTGAAGGGGGGAATGAGGGGTGTTATCCACGTGTGACTTATCATGGGAATTTTCCTACGCTCTCTTCAATCCAATGTCGATACATTTTCTCTAAGTTTTCCTCCCAATATTTATCCCTTAGATCAAGTAGCCAGTTACCTTGGTGTTGAACATACTATCTAAAAGAAGCTAGACAAAATCAATGATTAAAGGAGGTTGCTCACACATGTTTTAAATAAGTTGACAAATTCAAACACTTGGGTGAGGTCAAAAAAAGAATTTATGGAGGCAATACTTTATATTAATCAGTTTGTAATTTGTAAGTTGTTGTCTCGTCTTCTGCCGCAAGTATTAATATGAGTATATAAAAAACAAGCATCCTACTTTTTTATTTAGTACCGCGTCTTACTAACCATTCGGGATAAATGAATATGGGTGACCTGGTGGTCTAGGGGTAAGGTGTCAGACTTCTGTGCTGGCGGTCGGGGTTCAATCCTCGGCCCCAGCACAGAATTATCCGATTTCCAAACCCTTCCTTCACCTCTGACAAGACGTGTATTAATCACAACTTGTGAATGTGGGGAATGCCAGGCCTCCATCGTGGTTCGGAATTCCACGTTAAACTGTAGGTCCTTCATTTCATCTCACAATCACCCTAGCATTACACACATTAACGTAAGTGCGTATAACCCAAACGGGTAGTAAGACGTGGTGCTAATAGTAATAATAATAATAATATATGAATATGTACTAATTACGCTAATGGTATTTGAGATAAGAATAGTTATATTTAGAGGAAGTGTAGTCACATTTGCTTGGAGGCAGAGTGGAAAACAATTTTGGAAAATAAACCTCAGTACACCCGACTGAGATTAAAACCTCAGTACACCCGACCGAGATTAAAACCTCAATCTCCCCGTCATCGGCAATAAAGTTTACTGCTAGAGTAGCGCCTTAGACCATGCGGCCACCAAAGTTGGTCTAACCATTGTTCTTTTCAGATACAAAGCGTACCAATATAATAAATTGAGAGAGATTGATAACAAAGTACTGAGATATTTAGGCCTAAGAGGAATCAACAAAAAGAAGAATGGGGGAAATTGATTAGTGAAGAACTTTATGGTTGGTATGCAACCCAAAACATACTAAGGATATTAAACGAGGCTGAGGTGGGGATTGTCATATGGCGCGTATATGAGATGACAGGCATGTACACCAAGGTGAGTTAAGGATCTGAAGACCCTTTGGTAAACCATAACTTCGATGGGGGAAAATGTGTAAATAGATTTAAAGTATTGAAATGTCTCAAGACAGGGTTGAATGACGAGCTTACGTTCGGCTGGCCATGATATTTAGAGTTCCTTAAAGCCAGATAGCTAGTTATCTAGTTAGTTGGTTAGTTAGTTAGCTAGAGAAAAAATTACTAGCCTAATTTTTTTAGGAAGGAATTTTTAGAAAATACAAATATGGTTTTTTGCAACCAAAGTTAATAGCAATTTACTATTTTATTGATGTTATTCTATAGGTATAATATATATTAAAAATTACAATTGTAAATCACATGAATTGACGTAATAAAACATGAAAATATAATTATCCAGTAACTTTTCTAGCTGCCGTATAAGTTTATCTCTTCGAAAAATATATGATGACTTTGTACTAAGCTGCTCTGATTTTTTTTCAACCAACCATCAGCATCAGATCTTGCCTCCTCAATTCTTGAAAATTTCGTTACACCCTTCCCTCCACCCCCCAAGTCTTTCCTGGAGTTAAGGAACTGACTATAATCAGATGGGGCAAAATCAGGTGAGTATGCCGGGTGTCTGAGCACTTTAAAGCATAGATCCGCCAATTTCTCCCGTGTGATGGCTGATTTATGAGGAGAAGCATTGTCCTGAAAAAAAAACCACTCTTATTGGATGCTTTCAACAACGTTTGGAGATAAGTTCCTGGTTTAATTTCTCTAAATTGTTATTTAGTCATTTGCAATTATGGATGTACCCTTCTTCATGTAATCAACTACAAGATTCTGTCAACATCTCAGAAAACAAACTCCATTAACTTCCCTGCAAACTTTTGTGTCCCGAACTTTCTGTGAATGGGGTGAAATCACCGTGTCACCATTCCTTTGATTGTACTTTCGTCTCTGGATCATACAAATAGATACAAGTTTCATTCATAGTAACAAGTCTTTTAAAAAATCCCAAACCATCACTCTTGAAACGCTCAAAAATGACCAGTGGATCAACCTTTCGATCATGCTTTTGGACAGCATTGAGGCAACCTTCCATCATACTTTTGGTCAGCATTGAGGCAACCTTTCGAACATACTTTTGGACAGCATTGAGGCAACCTTTCGAACATACTTTTGGACAGCATTGAGGCAACCTTTCGAACATACTTTTGGACAGCATTGAGGCAACCTTTCGATCATGCTTTTGGACAGCATTGAGGCAACCTTCCGATCATACTTTTGGACAGTATTGAGGCAACCTTTCGATCATGCTTTTGGTCAGCATTGAGGCAACCTTTCGAACATACTTTTGGTCATCATTGAGGCATTTGACTGAAAGTTTTCTAATCCTCAACATCTCATGGATGATTAATCCTATACGTTCCCGAAGTATTATTTAGGGTTCATGCTACCTTTTTAACGGATGTTATCAGATCCTTCAATATTATGGAGTGAATGGGGCCCATATTTCCAGGAGCAGTCACCTTCACTGATTTCCCAGGACGTTCTTAGTCATCCATGCGGAAATGTCCTTTCCTAAACCGAACAACCCAGTTCTTGACTGTATAATAGGAAGGACACTGGTCGATTTCTCCTTTTTATAAAAGATGTTTCAACACCACGTAATATTCTTTTGTCGTGAAATCTCAATTGTTTGGGTTCATTTTCACTTCAGACTTTAAAAAAATAAAGGAATGTATTAAATAAAAATCTGAAATTCTTATGATAAGCATTGGGTAAAAATGAAAATTAATTTAAAAAAGGAATTTTAGAGCTCAGATGATTAGTCAAATAGGGAAAACCCAAGACTTATAAACCCCTTTACGTAGCAATTTACTAATTTCTTGGTTTTATTGTATAGGTACAGTATATACACAAATTACCAGCTGCAGATCAAATAATTTGACGTATGAATACGTAAAAGTTGATCTAGTAGCTTTTCTATCTGTCAGATAAATTTATCTCTATGTGAACTAAACGATGTCAGCTTGTGAAAAGCCTGTATTAAAAATCCCGGATATGTGCACTCAGAGATGTTTACCCTTCTGAGATGTAGTCTTCCTGTCATCTCTCCAGGCGAGCTCTGATGTATTTCCTCGATGTCGGCGCTTCTTGAATGCTTTCCTTCAGATTGTCAGGGTGCACTGCGGCGTGGACAACCCTCTTGTCATATCTGAACCCTAGACCTCTCGCATCACTTCTCCTGTCATTACTATCACTGAGACTGTGTAACACGTGCGTATTATTACTATTATTATTAATAATATATTATCGTGCAAATGCATGCAGAAGGTTACCCCCGTGTACTAATTACCAACTGAAAATGCCCGCAGGTTATCAGTCCCTATGTTTTGTGGCACGTGTAAATACTGAACAGCCAGAATATTTGGCGTGGGTGATGCCTGCGGGGGCTAGCGCATGGCTCACAAGAGCTGGGAGCAACAGCCATCTATCACCATGGGCTCGGAGCTATAACGTACTAACTACCATGAATACGTCCTTGGGATATTTGCTGGCGGCTATAAGTGTTTTTAATTAGGGTTTTTTTAGCATTACGTCTTACTACCTGTTGGAGCTATACGCACATGTATTCATTACATTCAAGGGTAATGGATTAGCGAGGTTTAATTTAGAAGAAGTGTGCCCACATTTGCGTGGAAGAAGAGTGTAAAACAATTTAGGAAAACTACCCTCAGTACATCAACCGGTATTCAAACCACGATCTCCCCATCATCGGCACTCTAGTCTACCGTGAGAGTAGCGCGATTTACCATGCGACCACTGAAGCTTGTCTTATATTATCAGGCAAGCGGTTAACGTGCCTTGCTTTAGACTGAAAGGTCCAGGGTTTATCCTTAAACGTACGCACCGGGAATGTACTTTATCCCCCCCTCTCCCAAAAAAAGCTTCTTTCTCATCATAAAGTGAATTTTCGTTCAAATTAATCCTTCTGATTCTAAGTCCTTAATTTTGTATTTTTCAAGTCGCTGATAGATTGTTTCGTAATTTTAGGGTAAGGATAAGATAAAACAAAAATGAAACGATATGATTTATTAATGACAGTTGAATACTTTTTTTTCTCTGGATATTAAAATAATACACTATTCATTCCATATCGGGTTCGAAGAACTTAAAAAATATCTTAAAAACCAGGATTCAAGACAAATAAAAGCATCGCCTCTTATCGAGACGATGAATTACCTTACAACGAGCAAGACCTAAAATACAATGAGCTTGGCCCATCTCTTATTGAGTGAGGACAGAAATAATAAGAGACGCTAACCCTTTCCCCCCCCCTCACAACACTTTTCCCCCTTTTCCCACCACCCCTTTACCCCTTTTTCCCCACCCACTTCCCCTAAAGGAGGGAGACTATTATAACTCTCATGTAGGTTAAATATAATTGAAATGCTGGTGCCATAATTATGTATTAGTGATGGTATAGTGAGGCATATATTATTTCCACGACCGTAGATAATTAGTGTACTGCAGTGTATTCTAACTGATTATGTTTGGATTCATTCTACGTTGATGAAAATAAACAGTGGTTTAAATGTCAACCGTTTGTATAGTACCATTGTGGCTTAGTGGTTAGAGGATAGGAGTGTAAGTACAGGAGCCCCAAGTTCGATTCTAGGGGATGATAATGAAATTATTGTTCAGACATAGGGATTTCCTATTTAGTTATATAAAGACCTTGGGTTCTATAGTTTGGTTTGTGGGACTAGTCAGACCAAAAAAAAATGAAAAATTTAAATAATAAAAATTGAGTTGCTAACAATCTATAAAAGTCACTAATTTATCTATATTTTAAATATGTAACAATTGGCATATTCTTGTAAAATTGTCGTAACAAATTAATAAACACATAATCTACCCACCAAGATGGGCACGCGTCACCTTAAACTAAATGTTGATGGGGCTGATAATAAATACGAGACTGTAACTTCCAATCAATTAAACAAACCATAAATACATTCATTAGTTACTTGTCATTGATTCCTAATTAATTGACTAATAATTAACAATAATGAAACATGTATTTTAAAACTCATACCCCTACTCTAAGATTGTACTGGGTATAAAATACTTAATATAGTAAGCCTCCCTCTAGGCCAGTGCTCCAGTGGTTTAAGGTGTCATATTCTCAAAAGATTGCACTGCCTTTGAAGGGAAGGTTAAGTTTCGAATCTTTTTCCAAATTCACTAGGGAGGGGGATGGGGGGTTTACATATGATTTGTCCATGTGGTTTTATAATCCACTCCTCGTGCTAAGGTGGGTGCACTTTATCTACCCGTACGTATTATATTACGCCTTTAACAATCATGGAGTTAAACACTAGATTTTAAAATAGTAGTGGAACTTGGAATTTGGTTCTAGCGTTTCAAGGCCTGTTTCAATTTGAAACATTTTTATGTGAAGCTTTTTTAAACATCCAAAAATGTTTTACTCATTTCAGATTAATTAAATGTAATTTAAAAACTATATCAGTGCAGAGAGAATTGAGCATAGAAACTTCAGCTTAGCACGCCTATGTTCCTTGCCACTTATATACCTAAAAAATCATCTAAATCTCAGGGTAATGATCCAATTTCAGGTTGTATTCATTTAATGCGCTATGCCGTAACAGAGCAGTAACATATTGATGATATAGGGCATTATTCAGAATAAGATTATTTGCAGCCTATTTAATCGAAATAGAATTAAATTGGTTCACTTTGGTTTTTTTTAATAAAAAGCAAATTAATGCACAAATATTTTT
Source organism: Timema douglasi (assembly GCA_901482245.1). Lineage (NCBI taxonomy): Eukaryota > Metazoa > Arthropoda > Insecta > Phasmatodea > Timematidae > Timema > Timema douglasi. The sequence goes on from CABEEJ010000068.1 coordinate 106,163, forward strand.
AGATTTCATAATCAGATATTCCTGGTTTAATCATTTATTTAAACGGTCTTGTCACTCCTAAAATGTTTATACATCTGAGTTTGAATCCCGGTTTGGTGTGATAAGATTGTTTTATTCTAAAGGGTTTCCAACCCTCCCTCCACACAAATGCATGTACATTTCCTCTATAAGTCTACTTTACACGCTAACGTGATGGTTTTTTTAAAGGTTTATCACTCTCCTTTCAAGCAAACACGGATACATTTCTTATATAATTCTACATTCTTCATGAGATAGGGATGAGGAAGGTAGACTTTTAGAGGAAATTTGTCCCTATTTTCGTGCGGGAAGAGTTATAAACCATTCAGAAAAATAAACACTCTCAATACACACAACTAGGATTCAAACCCCGGTAAGCCATCACTGACAATAGAGTCCAACATGAGAGTGGTCCGTTAGATATACCATGAGATGCGAGACACTCCTAATATAGTCCTTTTAACTTTGTAACCAATTTGTAACCAAATGATCAATGCTTGTTTACTCTATTGCTTTGGGAGCTCGAAAGTTCACTGCCACACTTTCAAAAGTAGTCTACCTATTCCTATCTTGAGATATTTCTATCCATTCCACCTCATTACACCCTATCTTTTTTTCAGGACCATTCTAATTTTACTCTCCAAACTGCGTCTAGGTCTTCTCAATGAGTTGGCCAGTCAATACACTGAACAAAGTTATAGATTCTTCCACTCACGCTAGATATCCTGTCCACGGTAATCTACGAGAATTGATTATCCTAACAATGTATTGTGATTAGTGTAGGGTATGTAACTCATCATTGTGTAACCTCCTCCCCTCTCCAATAGCTTAATCCCTGTTTGGGTCAAATATCTTCCTAAGCGCCTTGTTTTCGAACACCCTAAATTTGTTTTTTGTCATTCAAGGCAAGAGTTCACTTTTTTTAATGATTCTTCACTCTACTTCCAGGAAAATGCTGATTACATTACCCCTAAATACAACTTTATTCATATATAACATAAAATAATATAACCCAAACAGGTACTAAAACGTGATGCTAAGAAAAAGGGGGAAAAAACTATGTGCTCACACACGTGGGTTGATCCGAAACTAAGGAACATGAAAAATAATGAACTTATTATAACTACTTAGGGATACTTGCATGTGTGCACCTTGGACGCTAATTCTTAATTCTATATATATTGCGAGCCTGACGCCATATACTGTATAACTATTGGTGAAATTAACTTCAAAACAAATAAACCTAAAATACTTTAAACTTTAAATACACACTAAGGGAAAAATCAGAGTTCAAATGATCCGTTGTTTTTTTAACTTTTACTTATTTTATCACGAATCTGAAGATATTATCGCGCGATCACCAGTTTGTGATTCTAAAAAGTTTGCCAATATTGTTTATGTTCTGTTTAATTAAGTAGTGATTCGTTTTATAACTGTGCAAAGCCAAGCAATTTCAGCTAGTGTGTATCAAACGTTTGGGTCGATACTCATTTTAGTACAAAATTGACACAAAGGAAAAAATAAAACTCACTGTTAAAACAATTTTTTTTGCCATTTAGCCAACTTTACATTAAATTATTTTATTTATCTTAACTTACAAACCATAAAATTACTCTCACACAGACAAAAAAAAAACTAGTATTTTGACTTCGCTTCTAGCTTCCCCTATATGTTTTAGTCATGTTTGTGTCTTACGTGGTTGCATAACTCCAATATGGCTGCAGGGGTTATACACCCGACTTTTGCAACAACTCCACGGCTCAAAGCAAGCCGCGCAAGTCTATGTGTATGTGTGTGTGTGTTTGCTCCTATGTAAAGAGATTGCGAGCATTCTTAACAACATTCTAGCTGAAATTATCTCGTAAGCTTAACCTCCCT
>CABEEJ010000068.1:108090-125824 GCA_901482245.1 Timema douglasi
CCCCCCCCTATCCTCCACCCCCCCACCATTTTCTCTTCCTAAACTTTACACATAAACAACAGTGTGTAAGGAAGGGGTGGAGGGGGATAAAGTTAGAGTAAGTATCGTAACATATTCCACGCATTAAAAGTAGGAAAGATGTAGAACATTCGTAGAAGCCAAGTTTTAAGTTTGAAATTACGTCCATTGCGAGTATTACTGAACTTAGGAAGAGTTTTTATGTGTTTTTCTATTTTATATATTTGAATAATAGTTCTTCGCTGTTGATGAGTTAAATAGAACATGTTTGTGAAATAATCCACTTTATAGACAAGCTAATAACAAAATGTAACGAATAAATCAAATCAATTTAGTAAAATTAATTAATAAACACAAACAGAATCTTCCCCCTTACCCCATCACACCTCCACATGAATACATTGTATAAATAGGGAAAAAATGTATTTCGAAGGTTATAAGCTTACTGCCCTTCTTAAAACCTGAATACAACATAAGTAAATAAATATATAAATAAAATTTTAAAATAATAATGCTTCTTAAATTATATATAAAAAAATCTTATCTTATTGTGAAAATCAGCTATAAAGGCATGGTAGTGATTTTGCAATTTCTTAGCAATTTTTTCTTTTCTTTGTCCAAACAAATAAAATATTGTTCCAGTAGAAACATAACGTTCAATTTCTTCACAATTTGTTAGCAACAATTTTTGAATATCTGCCATAGTTATCTTGGAACTTAATGTGTTAAAAAGTTTCTCTTTAAATGCCAATATGCTCATGATAGATAATCGACAAATTGTTGATATCACCATGTGAAGAAAATTAAATTTAATGTTTCTACTGGAATAATATTTTATTTATCTTGACTAAAAAAGGTTTTATTATAAAATATGCAGAAACACTTCCCTTAATTCACGTTCCCTACATCGCTACATTAAAATAAATATATCCTATTCAGTTAAAATAGTTTATTAAGTAATAAACTAAAATTAAAAAATCATGGAATGACCTAAAATATTTTGTTAATATTGGATTGTTAATTTATGTGTAACTAGTAATATCAATTCAACCACATCAGTGAGAGGTCCTAAAGCCCTCATTCTTGCAATAGAGTGGACCACAGGTATCGGGTTTGGAATAATATGAGTATTTTTCCCATATGGTTCTCTACTAGCCCTCCACTCAAATTCGGGTACATTTACTATAAATTCAACCTTCCTCAAACTTACCCCATAAGTATAAATGTGTGGCTATCCCAAACGGGTAAAAAAATACGGTTCACACAAAAAAAAACTTAATTCGAATACCACTTTACGGGAAGAAATACAGGTAATTCAAAAGTCATCAATGTTTCACTTCTACCAAGATTCAAAGTTGTAATATTTAGATAGGTGAGTAACAAACCTGATCTAAAGTGTTGGTGCATGCATAATTATTATACAATATTGTAAATATATCGACTACTTTACCACACAGAATGATTAGGGATTGCAGCCTGTCCTCGTGACTCTGTGATTATAGTGGTCCTCTTCAGGCTTAAGGCAGTTCGATGCTGTTTTGGGCGGATTAATACATTTACTATGCGTATACGTATTAATCTTATCATCCCATTATTAAATATATAAGGGCTAATTGCGCGTACTATCACAGGTTTATCATTTTCATAATAATCGCTCGATATACGTAAAATAATGTAGCAAATTTTAAGTGTCCACAGACAAACAAAATCAGGGTTATTTTATTAAAATAATATAGAAAGTTTTTTTTTTACTGACACGTTTGTAACGTTTTCATTGGCAATAGCACATTTAGTGCGCCTGGTTGGGGTTTAAGTATTGACCTTCCAGGCTAAATTCAAGCATACTTGCTACCGCTGAATTGACTTTGCCTTTGAAGAAATAAATAGTAGACACAATCACACACAAAATTTCATATTGTGTATTATAGCTTTGAAGAAAATGTTCTAAGGTAGGTTTTCAGTAAACTACATCTAAGGATGTGCTTCTCATAAAAACTAACACATCATCTTGTTAACCATATTGAACACTTTTTATATCTAAATTTTAAACCAAATTGTTGAGATAATTTTAACAAATGCCGAATTTTCAAAAATAAGTTATTTGTAAACTATCCTAAATGTATTTTAATTTGTAAGGATAAAAATAGTATTTTAATTTTTCATGAAAAACTATTCCCAGATACCCATTATAAATATAATTTTCAAGGCCAATTACAGAACAAAAGTCAAGAGCGTGTAGAAAAAATTTTCTAGGGATATTCACTTTATATTGACTTACTACGTAGCTGGAATTTTATATGACAACCCATTTTAGGGAAGGAGAGAGGCTAGAGTGTATGTGTGGCCATTGAATATTAAAATTAAGATTTAATATATTTCTACATTTCTAATATTTTACACATACACACACTCTAGTATCAATTTTATCCAAAGATTTGTATGCTTTCATTTTAAATTTTAGCTTACAATAATAACAAAAAAGCCTAATATGCCAGACATGATGAACTATATAATAATACAATAAGTGTATAGCTTACTTGACATTTTAATATGTAAATAAATAATTTAATTAGTGATTATAATTAATGTTTACATTTTATACAATCAAGTTATTTAAATATGAATAATGTCGCTATAACAATTTGTGAACTAAATCTGGGTGTTTGACCTAATTTATAAACGAATCAAAAGACCAATTAATTATAAATTGATCGACTTTATAAATTCAATATAACATATAGTCAACTCTGGTTATAATGAACCTCTACGGACTCAGATATTTTGTTCACTATGTCCGAAGTTCACTAAAACTGATTAATTTTTGCAATCTTAAAGTAGTGGGTTAGTGAAAACCAAATAATAGTTCAAATAAAATCGCTCTTTATTGAAATCTATTAACTAATCTTAAAAAATTGGTTGTATGCTGTTGTTTACTGTATACTGCTTGGATTAATATTTTTCCAGATCTTTTTCTAGCGTTTGTACTTTTTACACCCTTCTACTGTCTACTAACTATAACTACTATCTACTAACTATAACTAAACTGAATAGAAAAGTTGTTTTTTTTAGTTTCCCTCTCGAAGAAATGGATTAGTGAAAACAATTATTAAATGGCCACACTGCACTCACTGCCCTGTAACTCCTGTTGTCTTAATACAACTCATGGAGATTTGGTGGTCTAGGGGTAAGGTGTCGGACTTCTGTGCTGGGGATCCGGGGCTCAATCCTCGGCTCCAGCATAGATTTATTTGATTGCCAAACCCTTCCCTTCACCTTTGACAAGACGTGTATTAATCACAACTCGTGAATATTAGCGTAAATGAGTATAACCCGAACGGGTAGTAAGACGCGGTGCTAATAATAATAATAATAATAATAATAATAATAATAATACAACTCAGATGAATGTCTTCCATTCGTATTTTATCAAGCTTTGTGCTACCTAAACAAGAAATATGGTAGAGAATCGGTGTCTTCAAGGTTAAACAACCAAAATGTTATGTTTTTAAAGAATGATTATGTTAGAATGACATTTCTTATTGAAAGTTTTAATTTTTCTTTTCACTAAAACCGAAGTTGAAGGTTAATTATAAACTAATTCTTTTTAACACACTTGTGGGTTGGGACAAATGAATTAGGTTCACTCTAGCTGTATGTTCACTACAACCGAGTTCACTAAAACCAGAGTTGACTGTATAATATAAAATACATTATATGATAAAATACACCGTATGTTGGCCAATACATGTATCAACAAAATCTATAAGCGTATCAATATTATTAAAGCTACATTCTTATTGAAATTAAATATTCAAAAATCATTATTAAAATACGTTTTATTTGAAATAATTTAATCTAATATTGTTTAACAAGAGAGAACCTACACCAAAAGTATCGTAGTGTATAAAGCATTAAGTTCACTTGGACGAACACTGTTGACCAGATAGTCGGAGGACAAAACCCGATTAAATGCATTAACGGTGATAGTTTCAGTGGGATTTTCTTATAATTCTCTGCTATTGCGGGTTCATTTCCTCTCAACTATACTCCTAACAATAAATGTATACTACCAGACCTTTTTAAAGTTTGTATAGGTATTAATGTACTTTGAGGGAGGAGGGGGGGGGGTGTTTCTACTTTCATCAGACTTACATTATGGATCTGTGCAGATGAATTTTTATTATTTATTATGACTATGTGAGTCTGAATTGAGTAGTAAAAGAGCTATTTTTGACCATTTTTTTCGTAATAAATAGACAAATATTCATTTTAAATAAATAAACTCTAAATGCTAGTAAAGGTAAGATCGGGGTTCGATTACTGACCAGGTGTACTGAGGTGTTTTTTTTCCTTAATGGTTTCTCACCCTCACTTCATGAACACCCTAATAAATGCCCTCTAAATTATATCTTTCTTATACTTACCCCATTTGTATGAGAGGTATTGAGGCGTGTAAACATGATAAAATGATAATAAATCCTTTAGTATTAATTTTTAACCCAAAAGGTTTGGTTTACTTCTTTCGCCGCTGAATTCTTTTCTGTTTAACTTCCGAGTTGGTGACTTGTCTTGATAAATGTGGACAGCATGGAATTGATATGAAACTCGATACTTGGAGACCAGTAAGGCTATAGTTGAGGATTGCCCCGAACTCTATACCTCACTAGTCTTCTTCTCAACTATTCCTTCACAGTCCCCGTGACCCTCACCCCTTCTTTACCCTCAAAAACAAATAATCCCCTGAGCCTCTCCAGTTTCACTCACCTAACTTATATTCACTAATTACTTTGGAGCCGGTAGGCTTTTGTCCGGAGAACCAACTTTCTACCTTTACTTATAGCGTCTAAAGGCTACTTGGTGTATTCGTTAGAGCGTAGAAGGGAAGGGGTGAAGTCTTTTACATATTATAGAGCTCCTCGGAACAAAGGTATAAATCACATCTAATTATTTTTGATAACTCCTTAATTCTAAAGTAGTATCACAATTTTTTATTTTTTTTTAATATTACGTGTACAACGTCTTACTATACGTCCAAGATATTTACTTATTTATAATAATTGAGAAGTTATGAGGAAGGTAAAATTTAAAAAAATATATATATACCCAAATTGTCTTTGAGAAAAAATTGTATATTATTTATTACAAAATTTTTGTCAATTCATCCAGCCGGGATTAAATTTCCAACCTACGTGTCATTCATTGTCAAACCCCACCAAACAAGAATGACGCCTTAGTCCACGTAACTACATATGCGGATTTAAATATATGCCTTATCTTCTTACGAATGAACATTTTAAATATATTTTAGGAAAATCAAACTTTTTTTGCGTTTAAATTTAATTGAAAATATTTTACTATAGTATTAGTGTTATTCATAGGTATTGATTATATATATCAAAAGTGACAACTGCATATCACATTGCTTGATGTATGAATCATTTAAATTGGATTTACTGAATTTCTATATCTGTCAGATATATCTAATAGTAATAAAACTGAGGTATATGGTCATAATTGGTTTGGAATACATGCTGTTCACTAAAATAATTCAAGTGTGCTTTTAAGTTCTTGATGATGCGATTGGCATTAATTTATGTAATTGTTTTAGGTGTGATACTTTATAAATTAAAAAAATCCAATGTTATTTTAATATATATTTTCATAAGGTTTAAGCTATTTTAAATAACCTACATGTCACATATTTTATAAAGATATTTCATATTATATATTTATATGAATAAATTATTTAAAAAAGCTTCCTGAATAGAATAATTTTTTTTTTTATGTTTCAGAATATTGTACTAACTTTAATTACTAGAAACCACTTCAGTGGTTGAACGGTTGAGGGCATCACTCTAGTGTTAGACTCGCCTTCTGACGAAGAGATCAGAGTTTGAATCCCGTTAGGGTCTAATGAAGGTGGTTTTCCCTAAATGGTTTTTCACGTTCATTCCACGCAAACACGGATATATTGCCCATTAAATGCTTCCTTCCTCATCCCTATTCCGTTAGATTAATTTATCAAATGTGCGTATAGCCTCAACAGGTAGTAAGACGTGATAAATAAACTAGACTTACTAACAATACTCCAATGAAATACACACCATTTAAACTATAGAACAAAGGACAAGGTTATGTTTCTGTCTAAATATATTTTAAAAAATCATGTGAGAAAGTACCAACCATGTACCGCTAATTTCCCGAACTGAAAGGTATTTCATCCTACCAATATCCTACTATATAATAGATTTTTGGTAGGGAAAAAGGCCTTTCAGAAAACAATTCCTACCGTGAACAGACTTTACGTGTGCTGTAGGTCTAACTTTCCTGATAAGCTTGGTATGTGTGGACTGGTTGCCATGGAGATGACATCACCATTGTAAATCATTTTTAAATATGTTTAATGAAACAAACCATATAATGTTTGAAAAATACTCTGCTGTGAGAAATTGTGAACTAAAGTTTAAGTTAAATTATCGCATATTTACTTCATTAATTTTATTTATCATAAATTTGTTTAACGGATTTTTAATATGTTATATCCTGGTTAGAACTGCTTTCACGTATAAATACGTCAAGTCATGAGATATGTAGAAGTCACTTTTCATAAATATTACTAGCCAACAGTTTTACACGTTCTTAGCATGGGTAGGCCACAACGAAACTATATCAAATCAAGATGCTTAACAGACGGCTGCCAACGTTTTTATGGCTCCGATCCTTGTACAATCCTGAGAAACCTATGGCAATCACAAATAAATTAAGATGAATTAAATCTTTGAACCAAAATTTTACTTAGCTTACAACATTAAAGCACAAAAGTTTGACAGTGCAATCTTTATCTAATCACAATCAAGGGAAACGAAATAATAGACATTTTTACAGAAACATATTGGGGAAAATAGCATCAAAGCTCGCCAGAAAACATGTGTTAAATAATATACTCTTTTAAAAAAACATATTGATTAATAAACATCATGGTTTCCCAAAGAAAATCACAGTTCACTGCACTATGCCACTAGAATCTTACAGTCCTTAGGAATATTCGAAATTCCATCACACACTTTGAACAACCCACGCTATCTGGCAAGTAATGCCATGCCCTCGTACCTAAGCATTTCACTTGTGATCCAATCTATGCCCACATTTTTTCCATTTTTTAACACTTTCATAGCCTTTAACACAAAAAATTACAATAAACTCATTACTAGAGCCAATCCAACCGCCTTTCGCAGTACATGTCTAAGTGGCATAAATTGTAAATTAAATTAAGTTATGGTGAGTGACCTCTGAGATAAGAGAAAAGAAAGGAAGGGCGAGTTTAAGAGAATGGAATTTTGCCAAGGTCATATAAGGGCTTTTTTTTCAGAATTGGGGTAAGGTGTTTCCTTTTTAACTATGGTGAGACTCGATTAAATATCACTACAGAATATTTCAAAGGGTTTATATTAAATTGAATTCCTCTTGAATTTAAATCTAGGCCTAATTGGAACTGTAAAGCTTGATTCACACGCCCACCGAAAATTGAGAGCATGATCTGCTTGAATGGTGTAGCAATTCATAAGCTTGAAGAGATATATTTTGACCCATAATGCTTATCAACCCAAACTTAAAACAGTTAGTTATTAATATATTTAATTTTCTAGTGGATAAACTGATATTTTAGATTATTGTCAGGATGGCTATTTTCTAACTATATGTTATGCAGTGAAACAAATAAACACAAAACGAAAACAACACACACTTTTCACTTTAATAGTTATTTAAAAATATTTCCCAGCAGTAGACGAACTGTGTTTTTTTCTTGTGGCTTACTTTGAAGGTGCATGCACGTATCGAGTCAGTTCATTTAGACGACGCATGCACACTGATTCAATAGGCTTGTTTTGAAATTCAATTGGTTCTTCCTCACCCATCTAATGTAGAAGTGCGGCCAAAGCTATGACGGTCTCTACTATTTCAGATGGACCTACGCATTTCGCGTTGATCTCTTGTGATTGGTTTAAAGTTTGTCGCGTGACCACATTTCTGCTCTGCTCTTGTTTTTTGCCGAATGTTTGAATCCACAGTGAGTGCATTGATTTTNTAGGACTCTAAAATTATATTGGCTTTGGAGAAAAAAACAAAAAATCAAAAATACTTAAGAGGGGATGGTTGGTTTAACCCACATAACACTTCCTCCCCTCCTGGCATGGCTTGTAATGTTGAGTAGGGGGTTTGATAGCGTAAAGGGCGGTATATTCTTGATATTTATCTAGGCCCACCAATCAATGGGTGAAGAAGACGTGTTTGTATATCAGTACACTTGTAGAGGAGAAGGGAGAGTTTTAATTACAACTTCCCCCTGCTCCCAAGGTCTTCTACCGGTTGAAGTATGATAACCTCGTGGGACTGCTGCAGTTTCATAGATTTCCTCGACCCCCACACACAGAGGAGCGTGATGTATCGGAAATACATTAAGGGGGAGGCGGTTCGTTACTAGACGCACGGTGTGATTAATTAAAGCTTGCTGAGCGATGCTCTAAGAGTGACCGCAACATTCCGTCCCGTGTGCAGTGACACCAACTTTACATTGGTGTCACCTAGATATGTAGACGAGAATAGGCCACGTGGAGCTATACCAACCTTACATTGGTGTCACCTAGATATGTAGACGAGAATAGGCCACGTGAAGCTATACCAACTTTACATTGGTGTCACCTAGATATGTAGACGAGAATAGGCCACGTGAAGCTATACCAACCTTACATTGGTGTCACCTAGATATGTAGACGAGAATAGGCCACGTGAAGCTATACCAACCTTACATTGGTGTCACCTAGATATGTAGACGAGAATAGGCCACGTGAAGCTATACCAACCTTACATTGGTGTCACCTAGATATGTAGACGAGAATAGGCCACGTGAAGCTATACCAACCTTACATTGGTGTCACCTAGATATGTAGACGAGAATAGGCCACGTGAAGCTATACCAACCTTACATTGGTGTCACCTAGATATGTAGACGAGAATAGGCCACGTGAAGCTATACCAACCTTACATTGGTGTCACCTAGATATGTAGACGAGAATAGGCCACGTGAAGCTATACCAACCTTACATTGGTGTCACCTAGATATGTAGACGAGAATAGGCCACGTGAAGCTATACCAACCTTACATTGGTGTCACCTAGATATGTAGACGAGAATAGGCCACGTGAAGCTATACCAACCTTACATTGGTGTCACCTAGATATGTAGACGAGAATAGGCCACGTGAAGCTATACCAACCTTACATTGGTGTCACCTAGATATGTAGACGAGAATAGGCCACGTGAAGCTATACCAACCTTACATTGGTGTCACCTAGATATGTAGACGAGAATAGGCCACGTGAAGCTATACCAACCTTACATTGGTGTCACCTAGATATGTAGACGAGAATAGACCACGTGAAGCTATACCAATCTAGCCTTTGTGTCAATGGGTATGTAGACGAGAATAGGCCACGTGAAGTGATACCAGGTTGACATTGGTTTCACACAGATATGTAGACGAGTATAGGTCGCAAGCAGTAACGTCAACTCTACATTTATGTCCACAGGGCCATGTAGGCCTTTAATATAATAGTCCCCGTGCATGGATATTTAAGAAAGAGAAAGTTGTGCTAACTTGTTGTTTTCATAACTTACTAGCAAAGAGAATTAATTGCTTTTAACAAAAGTGTAGGCTATTCTATTGTAGTTAATATTTTGTTCAACTTTAACAGGCTATTAAGAGATTCATTAAATCAATTATCAAAATGGAAGAAGCAATGCTACTTGATATGACCTTAAGAACAATATATATTATGAACAATAATAATAAGAATCACATTTAGGACATATTTATTTATCTGAGGTATTTAACGTACACTTTCTGAACCAACTTATTATATCAGTACACGAGAGTTTCTAAGAGATAAAGCAAAAGGGCCTACAAATTTTGTCGAGAAAGTTGTTTTCAAATATTTACCAGGGTTCACTTAAATTCATCAATCGACTTGGGAACGACAGTTTTACTTCCCCTCCGAAGGAAGTCGTGCTACGGATTTTTATCAATCAACAAAAACCCGCCAGCCTCGGCTGGGTTTGAACCTACGAGCATCTGTGAGCACTTTGGCCCTAGACCACCAAGGTCGACCGACTGTAAGAAAGAAAATGAGGTAAAGATATTTAATAATTTTTCCTTGAATAGTTTTTCTTAATCCACTTGTGACTTTGTTTGCCCAGTAATGAACTACATAGGAGCGAATGCTTTGTTAATATATCGCATGGAAATAGTGTGAAGCCATAATCTAAACAATCGATCAATACAATACCACAAGAAATAAACTTTACAGCAATGAATACTTTGTACAAACAAGTAAAACTTTCCAAATCGCAAGTTTGACTATTGATCAGAACATACATAACTTGAACGCTTTTATTTCGAATGAATCCTTAATTTTATTGAGTTGTTCTAGGGCATAAACTTTCCAACTTGCGGCCGGCGGGTTGTATGCAGCTTGTAATCGGTATAGTGGAAGATTGGTTGGTGCTAGAGACTATAATATAACGTAGATTCAAGCCCAGCCTGGCTCTACGGATTATTTGTGAGCGATAAAAATCCTTAGCACAACTGCCTTCCAAGGTGAAGTTAATCCCATGTCGATTGTGACAAGTAAAATAAATTTGGAAGTTATTTAGACACACCTTTCCCGGAAAAATTGGTAGGCGCTTTCACTCTCACTCACAGAAATTCTCATGTGCTTCTATAGTAAGTCATTTCAGAAAGGGTATGTTAAATAGCTCAAATAATGTTTTTTCTTAATAACATAGAGACCATACTATAAACACAAATAACAAATACCGTAATCCGGCTGTTATAATATTATAACCTTGATACTTTAACACTGGTTGTTCAATCCTCTTTAAATGCTAGTGAGGGTGCATTTTACTTGAGCAACTCTACTCATCCCTTATAATAATCAATTAATTAATAATCCTGTAACGGGCAGGGTATATCCCAATTTATATTAGAAGAAACTTGTAAATAAGTTCAAAAATACACTAAATACTTATGCGTTAAGAGCCTTATCACTCTTACCGGATTATAACTAACTTGGGTAGTTAATACGACTTGAACTGGGATTAACATTATGATGCCGTTTTCTCTATTGTACTTTATTACAAAATGAAGTTGAGAACAATAAAATAGTTAAACTGTATTCTTTTGAATACAATCAAATCGAAAAATAATTAATTTAAAATTAAAGTGAATTATTAAACGTATCTAAATTTCATTATTTTCAAAAATGGATGCACAAAACTAGAATTTCAATAAGTTTTCTGGTTAAAATATAATTGTTTATCATACTTCCTGGTTATTCATTCACGATATGGGTTATTAATTTGCCAAACCATTTGTTGCATTTGTCATTTTTGACTGATGGGGACTTTTTGATATTTGTAAGATGGATTTAGGGAGCATATGATGTATACTTTACATTTGAATACATACACACATAACAAGGTAAAAATCTAGGTTATAACAGATGTGTCCGTAGGTAGGTGGACATCATTTAACTAGTATTTCTGTGAACAGTAGGCCTAACTTCACACACCCCTGTTTTTACCGTTACTAATGTCTTTAAATTTGTCTTTAAATTTCTACAATTTACAATAACTTTCTTCTTGGAATATAAATTTATATTTTCCCTTGGTGATTAAGTTAGACAGAAAACAAACGAGCACTATATTCTCAGAGAATAACAGTGGTTGACGTTGTTTAAGACGCTGGACTCGCAATATAGATTATTTAAAAACAAAACACTTGTTACTTGATTGATTGCTAAGACCTATAAATTCAATTATCTCGAGATGAGCTTTTAAACAAAAAACTTTCCAAGTGGCTAGTGGTCAACATCTTGAATGTATAAATTGATTTAAAAACTATGTGCATACAGTGCTTAGCCTAGGATCAAAGAATGTCCTGTTAAATTTGGTTAAAAATTGGTCCACATATTTGGCCGTTATTGTGGAACAAACAGATTTATTTTTGAGTGGCCGTTATATTGAAACTGATAAATAGAAGTTTTAAAAATGTCTCTGCCAAGTTTTGTTAAAATCACTCTACGCACTTGAAAGTTATCGTGGAATAAATATCCAGACAGATTAAATGTCAAATGGTCATGTAAAAAACAAAGCCTCACTTCATTCGGTCAATTATATTACATTATAGTTTTAATAACTTTCAAATAGTTATTTCTATGTCAATCCAACTTTATGTAGACCTATTTATAAATTTTGACCATTGAAGTGGTTGTCGTGTTCAGAGAAAACCACTGGGGCTTCTTTTAACTTTCTGATACGTGAAACTTCTCGATTCCTTTGCCAAACTGTGAGTGACTACAAGTGGTCATTCAACAATAACTTCCGGAACTGTTCAGGGAAGTAGGTTCTGAATTATTTCTCCATAGGTCTCTCTCACTTTCTCTCTCCCTCTCTCTTTTCCACAAGTCTTTGCATCTAAAACTGAGTGTTGACGTTTTTTGCCTGTGTGTAGTGGAAATTTAAGATCGGAGGTCCCTAATTTATCCAGCGAGTTTTGTTTATATAAAATTTAAACCAAAAATATAAATGTTTCAATGATCCTAAAATAGTCTTAAATTTTCGCCAAATTATTTGTTGATCTTGAAGTAATTCAATTGTTAACATTTCTGGTAAAGTATCTACATTTAAGCTTATTCGGAATATTGACGAAAATATCCGGGACGTAGATTCTAAAAGTTCGTTAAAGTATAAGATTATCTAGAATATTAAACAAGGAAATATTTATTTTGAAACGCAAATCAATTATGTACGGGAGCAAATATTAGAAGAAGTGTTAATACTCGTCAGAGGAAGAGGGGTAGTGTCATCAGCAGATAAACAAGATACCTAACTGGGTAAGCTGTTCGTTTTCTGCCCTCCCCTTCTATTTCGTGCATTGGTGTCTATGTGTGATAGTGGTTTGAGTGCAAGGGTGTCAAGTTAAGATGCAAACCGCTTCACAAAATAGTTTCAAGTACACCAAGTAGGCAACATCATTAATACACTTTCGTAACACTGAGAAAGGTAGAGATAAAAAGAGAGCAAAGGATTTACACCCAAACTTATGAGAAAAATTGTTCCAAAATAAACACAACATCCCTACTGATAAACCCTTTTTAATTTTCCCCACGATTATGTATATTCTTTTGGTCTATCAGCATTTTAACTACCTTGATGAGATAGTTACGAGATAGGCAAAATTTATAGGAAATATACTCTCGTTTACATGAAGAAAGTAGAAACGCATTTAGTAAGATCCACCCTTGTAATACCCGAACAGTATTCGAACCCTGATCTTGCAGTTACTGGTAAACTAAACTAGATGAGTTTGACCTTTAATCCACGTGCACGCGGTATATTAACTGTTAATAGAGTTATAGCCTATCTACGGTAAATGACAGCTAGCAAAATCAACCAGTTTTACTCTCTATATCCATTCGCCAAAACACAATAACTGCAAGACCATTTATTATGTTGAGTTGTTTTTATTTTTGACAGTCAAAACTTTCACAACAAACAATTTTTATTTTTATCTTTTTACGTGTTTTTACATGATTAAGATATGATTTTATGAACATTACCGTTTTGGGTGTTTCTCTTTTGGGACATCTGTAGTTCATAAAAAAAGTATTTACAAAGAAGAACTTCCAAAAGGCCGCCCTCTATTCATAAATTAGGATTGTGAACAAGAACTGACCAGACAAAATAAGGGACATTGATGACGTCATACAAGCAGTTTTCGTTTCTGCTAATGCGCATATGCTTACAATCAAAATGTTTTATTTTGAAACTAATATTATATATTGCTCTTTATCCAAGTTATAAAAACACATTTATTTATTTTGGTGAACAGTTATAAGAAGATAGAAGGGAGAAAATAATTATTCTTAATGAATTATTTCATTTATTATAGTATTTTTTACTGCCACAACTACGAAACAAAAAACGTAGGTAATGGTTTTATTAATATTTTTGTTCAACAAATTAATAAAAAGGCAATTATACAGTAATCCTTAGTCAAGTATTATAAGAAGCGTTTATCAACACTTTTGGTTGATAGCCTAATATAATACTGTATTAATAAACAAATAATAAAAATGTCCACATAATTTAACATGACTTACAAACAATGTTTGCGGTAGAATTAATGTTTTGCTAGCGGTCATTTATCACCATTCCTGCGATAGATTGATCTTACGTATTTATTAATTACACTACAATATATATTTATTTAGTTTTATTTTATTTGGATACTCGACCGTCACGTTCTAAATTCAAAAATATATCAACACTCGATTTCCAAACTTGTTTAATAGTTATATTGTCAATAAGAACTTTATCCTCTTTGGTCAATATTGTGCAGACATGTTCATAAAAATAATAAGTATGATAAAAACGTGCATATTTTTCAAAAATTTAAAATGTTCTAAAAATAATTAATCACTAGTCAGTAAACTACCCTCAAATGAGTTTTAATTTGAAAAACAATTATGCAATGTTATTTAGAATATAAAACTCTTCCCAAATACCCATTCTAAACAAAATAATGTCCAAGCTGTTATTGAAAAATATTAAATTTTCAAAAGTCAGTTAAAGCTAAGCTACCCTTAAATAAATTTTGTTTAGAAAAATAAACATACAGTCTTATTTATTATATAAACACTCCCTGCATATTAATTTTAAACAAAGTCGTTAGAATCATTTTCGAAATACTTATGATTCTGGAAAATAAAGTAATCTGTAAGTTACCCGTAATTTTAGGGCTTGAATAAAAATCACAATTTGACCTCAAGAGTATTACCATATAGCACATAACTGTCAAGTTTAAAATAAATGTATCAGATGGTTTTGAATGGAGCCCAAGATACAAACATACAGAAGGAAATACACGAGGAGAAACAAATTTGTACTTTTTGGAGTTCGAGGGCACATAAAACGATGAATTTCATCATAATTTAACATTGAAAATGTTCACGGTTAGGATTACAAACCTTTCTCTATATTATAAAATAAGTAACTCCATGATCATGATTTGCCTTTTCATTAACTTTTTACCCATGCTGTACTACAGTTCACACTTGAATCTTGCACTGCTTTGTTTATGAAGTACTTCTTTGTTTAATTATCTCACTTTCCTCCACTGTATACGTTATTTATTTAGTTTTTGTAAGTATAAAGTGTGTGTGTGTGTGTGTGTGTGTGTGTGTGTGTGTGTGTGTGTGTGTGAAAATAACGAACAAAAGCTAGCCCAAGTGAGTCGTCAAAGCAAGGCTCATTTCAAAGTACGGAACTAGAAAAGGATAGTTGTGGGGGATTTTTGCGAGACTGATGCTGATGAAGAGGTTTTCTTTACCCCCTTTCCTCTTTCACTCTTTCTTTGTGAATTACTGCGACAGGTTGTAAATGAAGAAGAAAGAGAGAGAGAGAGAGCGGTTGTATATGCTTGAGGAGAAGGAAGAAGAGGGGTCATGACACTACTCGCGAATTGAAATTACGTTATAATTTAAAGTCAAAATGAAACCACAAGCGAGTATATTTCTCAGCATATGAGATAATTTGTCATCGCTTACACGTGTGTGTGTTTGCGTGTGTGTGTGGTGTATGTGTGTGCGTGTGTGGGTGCTCGGGTTATACAGTTTAACACAAGGTTAACGCAATATTTAGGTGTTAACTAGTGTGTTTGACTTACTCAACTCTAAGAGGGTGTGGTTTGTTTGTTTTTCCCTTCAATGTGATATCTCCTTCCCTTTCTCCAGTAAATGTTGTTTTCTTATTTAAGTTAATTCGACTTTAAGAATTACAAATACTTTTTGAGTCTATAACAGTTTGACAGGGAATTTAAAATAGAAAATTAACAGACTCCTGGATCATAAAAAGGAGTATTATCATTGCGTTCAACCCAGACTCCTCGATAATAAACAGGAGTATTATCCTTGGGTTCAACCCAGACTCCCAGACAATAAAAGAATAAACATGAGCAAACCCAGACTCCTCGATAATAAACAGTAGTATTATCCTTGGGTTCAACCCAGACTCCCAGACAATAAAAGAATAAACATGAGCATTGTCTTTGCATTCAACCCAGACTCCTCGATAATAAACAGGAGTATTATCCTTGGGTTCAACCCAGACAATAAAATAATAAACATGAGCATTATCTTTGCATTCAACCCAGACTCCTCGATAATAAACAGGAGTATTATCCTTGGGTTCAACCCAGACTCCCAGACAATAAAAGAATAAACATGAGCATTATCTTTGCATTCAACCCAGACTCCTCGATAATAAACAGGAGTATTATCCTTGGGTTCAACCTAGACGCCTGGATTATAAATAAGAGTGTTATCCTTACTTCCAGCCCTGACTCCCGGAGCTGACGGTAGTTTCATCTAATCGGAAACTAGCTCTAAGGATACAAGCTGTGTAATTTATGACTGTTAGGGTTAATATTCTTCATGGAACACTCTTGCGCTACAATAATGTTATAGCATATAGGGGAGTGGGGGGGAGGGGAGGGGGAGTAGAGCGAAGCATGTCATCATATTTCATGGGTCTCTCAAATCTTTACAGAGATATGGTAATCCCTGATAAAATAAATTGCTTTCGCGAATACGAAACGAAGATTTTGTTTCCCAAAAATCAAATCCATACAAACATTTTGAAAACCAAACAAGAATTTGTTTTTAGATCAAATTAATACTAACGAAAAATGTTATTTTTATATTTTTATTTAGTTTGTAGTTAAAATTAAATAATTGTATTTGATTTAATCAAATCTGTACCAGTGGGTGAATGGTCCAATGTGTTACTCCCGCCATAAGCTGATTTTCTTGAAATAGAAATATTAAAGCTCTAATCCCACTCAGGTACACTGAGGTTTGTTTTGCTAAATGTTTTTCTCCTCTCCTTCTATGAAAATGTGGATACACTTCTTTTAAACTCTATCTCTTTAGATACTTACTCCAATAGTTTAAATATGGGGATAGGCTGGACGTGTATTAAGGTGTGGTGCACGAATAAAATTATATAGTAATTGCTACCCGCACTTAAGGGCACGAGGACTGAAAATGTCGGAATCAACTAATATGGTTTCCAATTGCAAAAAGGCAAGTATTTGAATCCCAGTCAGGTTTTCTGGGTGTTTTATTTTTTCTTAGAGGGTGTCCCGCTATATTTCTCCAGACATAAGCTGGTACCTTAAGTGATACCTTCCATCCCTATCTCTTCAATATAATTATAAGCGTAGCACATGATCGGATACGCTAAGCAAAAATAAATAAATTCTGGTCATAGCTTTAAATGTGTGTGTGAACTGGTATATTGTACATTTTAATGGCAAGAATACATATAAACAGACATTAGTTTAGAGTTGTGTGTCGACATTCCAATGAACTCAGTATTTAACGGGCTGTTCAACCGGAAATAGCAGACATTGATCACGTACGGAAATAATGTGATTGGTTGTTGGCAGTCCCTGCCTTTTAGTTTAATAGAAGTGCGATAAAAAAAACAGCTTATTTCTCCCCTTGACCATATCAAGTCCGGTTGTAATTCGGGAATGATTAGATCGTAAAGGGAGACTCAATATCGAGGCAAGTGGTTGTAAAAAAACAAAAAAAAA
>CABEEJ010000068.1:125834-175979 GCA_901482245.1 Timema douglasi
TAAAAAAAAAAAAAAAAAAAAGCGCTCGCAGATTCAATATCACAAACTCAACTGCGCTTGCACCGTTTCACGCCGGCGTCGTATCCTCTTGAAGCTGCTCAAGGCACATTAAACTGAAGAATAAACTATAACGAGGTTAATGTTTTCACACAAGTTAGAATTAACATTGATACCAATATATCCGAGATCACATTCTAACATTTATAAGTATTATTATTTTATAACGTAAGTGGGTGCATGATGTTCAAGAAAATCTCAATTTTAATGGTTTCAAAGGTAAATTATAATACGTTGACATTCGCAGTTTCAGATTTCAAATGAAGTTTGTTCCTTGTTTTTTTTTTTTTTATATATTTTNTAAATTTTCTCAAAACAGAGTGTAGCGTGAGTTATATCCATGGCTTTACCAGGCTGTACAGTCAAACAGAAACCTCATGGATTGTATTATCAAGATAATTAAACTCTCATGTCGGACATTTGTAGTGGATGGTAAATTTGACACTTATTTTGGTTTAATTTCGTTCATTTTTTATTTTACTAAAAGATTACAAGTAATAAAGAGACGGAAGGACCTCTCTTGATTTTCTTACATTGGAGCTAAAAATCGCTTTCCTTGATTTAACTTGTTTTTAGTTTTATTTTATTTATGTATACCCACCTACACCAGTCAAGCGTTTAAATATCAGACTTTATGTGGACGAAATATTTGTATCATTTAAAAGTCATAAATAAATACGTTGACAAATTTGTGAAAAATCAAACGAAATATTTATAAATTCAATTGAGGTCATAAAAGCCAGCATATTTTTTTTAGAAGGTGGAAATTAACTTTGGTAACGGATACAGACATATCTGGCTATATTTTAAATTAAATTAAGTTGAAAAATGACATAGATATGGGAATTGAACCCTGGGACCTGTGTTTTAGAGAACCTATGGTTTACCACTGAGCTATCCAGGAGTAGTCCTGTTCTTACGGTCATCACCAGGGTTCAGACTTTGATTACATTAAAATTGTCAAAAAAAAATATTGATAAAATCCCACTAAAAATTCTAAAATATTATTTTAAATTTACAAGAAACTACCCCAAAATATGAACAAAAACTCGTAATTAGTGCATACGACCAAATCAAACATGCATTTTAACAACAAAAATTTGAAACAAAAATATATCAATTTGGTTAAAATTCTTTAGCAGCTAAACTCTTGCATTGCTTTAAATATGAGCGTTGATTTATCAATAACTGATTAACAAACAGTATAGTCTGATTTTGGCTGGAAGAACTGCAAATAAATTTATTTTTTTAATTACGGCCAACATTGATAACAGTTTAGTATATTATTGGTTTTATTTTATTATTATTATTATTATTATTATTATTATTATTATTATTAGCACCGCGTCTTACTACCCGTTCGGGTTGTACGCACTTACGCTAATGTGTAATGGTAGGGTGATTGTGAGATGAAATGGAGGACCTACAGTTTAACGTGAAATCCGAACCACGGTGGAGGACTGACAT
The DNA here is from genome assembly GCA_901482245.1 of Timema douglasi. Classification (NCBI taxonomy): domain Eukaryota; kingdom Metazoa; phylum Arthropoda; class Insecta; order Phasmatodea; family Timematidae; genus Timema; species Timema douglasi. Next base: position 127,359 of record CABEEJ010000068.1, read on the forward strand.
TCCCCACATTCACAAAATGTCTTGTCAGAGGTAAAGGAAGGGTTTGGTAATCAGATAAATCTGTGCCGGGACCGAGGATTGAACCCCGGCCACCAGCACAGAAGTCTGACACCTTACCCCTAGACCGCCAGGTCACCCTTTATTTTAGTAACATATATCAAAAATGACAGCTGCAGATAACATAAATTGATATACAAACATATTAAAATTGTTTTAGTTACTACCATATACTGATCTTACTACCAAAACTAGCTACCCTCTCCTAAGGCAACCCATTCCAGGTTAACTACAGTGTCTTGTCAGGAATATGTATTTTCCAGCCATGTAAGGAAGAAGTGAAAAGTGTACTCCAACAATTGTGTGTTGAAAGATTTTATGTTTGAACATTCATGCATTAACAAAACATAAAATATATTATTTAAATATTTACTTATTCTCCATAAAAGCTTAAAAATTATGTTAACCTAAGAAATAACAAAAATTCCAGAATGGCATAAAACTACTAAAAAATGACCTATAAACATATTCTTAATCAGGGTATCATTAATAGAATAGTGTACCTATGAGCATTGTCTGTGAAATACAAGAAATAAAAGATGACATGTCACCAAAATCTGGGCCCTGTTTATCACAAACTATGTCTAAGACCATGATTTATGAATGATTCTGAGCACGGGATGAATTCTGGATAGCTCAGTGGTAGAGCTTTGGCGCACCAAGTCAAGTGTCCCGTATTCTATTCCCGTGTTCAGTTGTCATTTTTCAACTATATCCGATTAAACTGAGATTTATATTTTTGGAAAGTCGTGTCATTTATTTTTATTGTAAGTAAGTTTGCCTCTATACTTGGTTTAATGACTCAAAGGACATTCAGGAAAATAAGTGGATCGTGGCCCACTTGTATCCTGCAATCCTAGGACAAGGTGAGCGGTTAATACGTTGGTTTTTTTTCTCCTTGGCTGTAGTTCAATGTCCTTTTCAAGTAAATGTAGGCAAAAACGGTCTCCGGATACTGTTTACTTTGTTAAAACTTTAAGTTACTGGCAACCTTCAATGGTGCTAATAAGATCACCCAAGAAACACTTTAAGGTGGCAGGATGTTGCTTACGAATAAATCAGTTAAAATAACATTATAGCATGCGATTTTTATTTTTAAATTTAATCTCATTAAAATATCGTGTGGAAGATAATCAAAAATAGTAAATTATTTTTTTCTATATTTTTTAGTCTTAATTTTTTATATGATTAAGTAAAAAACTACTACTAAATTTTTTTTATTCAAATAATAGTTTGAAAAAGTTAAATAACTCTACTCTAAGTTAATTGTTTTAAAATTTAGACCATTTATTTTACTGTAATAGTTTTTGACTAATAGGCAACAATATCCAGAACATATCTACACTATCAATTCCCTTTATTTCATTTTAATTTATCTAGGAGATTATCTGTGAAAAAAATTTCGCGCATCATGTATTACTAAACGTTAGTATTATCTGTATATTTACACTATCGGGAAGGAATGATGAAGGTAAAATTAAAATTAAATGTTTCAACATTCGTGTGAAGAGAAAGGTAGTGGGAAACCGTTGAAAGGAAACCACCCTCAAAGCATCCCATTCAGACACGGGCACAGACAAATAATATACCCAGACACTCAACCTCCAGGTTGCGCTCCTTTTGGCAGCTTGAGTTCTTCACCACTAGGATCGCTGCGGTTAGTCCTATTATCACCCAGCAGTGACACTAGCGAAGCCCAGTGTTGAAGGACTCAAACTGGCAAAATGAGTGCAGTGAAACCCCCTTAAAGTTGAGAGTCTGGCCTCTACACCACCAGTGAACTCGGACAAGGTGAGGCTGATACCATTGTCAAAGCGCCTGCCTGCTGAAAATATGTCTACTCTCTTACGATAAACGGTTGAAATATTCTCTTCGAAGGTCACATGGTATAAAGCGTCACTGACTGGTTTGCCAATGATGTGGAGATCAGGGTTAGAATACTAGTGTGGATAGTTTTTCCTATATGGTTTTTCACTCTCTCTCTCTCTCTCCACGAAAATGCGGATAGTTTCCCTTAAAATTTAACTTTATTCATCCTTAACACAATGGTGTGTAAATTAAAATAACCTGAACAGGTAGTAAGACGTGATCCACATACACACACACACACACACACATACATACATACATACATACATACATACATACATACATACATACATACATACATACATACATAACATACATACACAAATGCTTAGCCAGTTTACAGATATGGAAGGAATTGAATTTTTACATATCTTTTTTCATTCTATATAATTTAAAAATTCTCACAAGTAATATTGTTTAAATTCCCAAGTAATACAAGACACATAAAATATTCTCGATTAAATCATCCTATCATAATATTATTTTAATGCAATTTGACCTAAAAGTCTACAATTTTTAATATGTATTAAACTTTTTATATGTTTATTATGATTTCAATGATTGTATCATATTTGTTTTTATGAAATATTACATCATATATCTATATGATTTTCATTCCAAAATTTAAAAAAATTGTACAACTTAACCAAAAATGGAATTATATTATAAACAGTTTTTGTTTGTTTCAGGTTCGATGACAGAGATCAGATATATATCACTGCGTAGTCTCCTCCCTGACACCGACTATTACATGACGTACGAGGGGTCCACCACCTATCCAGGGTGCTGGGAGACCACAGTGTGGATCATACTCAACAAACCGATCTACATCACCAAGCAAGAGGTAACGTGCGTCCATGACCCAAAATGGGCCTAAACTCCATTCACGGTAGGAATTACTCTCTGAAAAGTCCTTTTTCCTACCAATATCCTCCTATATAATAGATTTCTGGTAGTGAAAAAGACCTTTCAGAAAACGATTCCTACCGTGAACAGACTTTATGTATACCATGATTTAAAAACCAATAGGTTGAAGCATAAACATTTTTTTAAATAAGAGAAAAAAGTATATAGCTTGATTCATTTCAGACAATATTTCAAAATATCGTATTAACATAATTGAATTTTTTTTATTATTATTGAATATTATTTTATTTATAAGGATGCTTATTTTGATAAGTGAAATTTAACGTTTTGTGTTAAGTATAAAATGCTAATAATAATGGATTATAAACTCGTTAAACGTTTCTGGGTAATATGGACTACATAGCTCAAATAAATATATTTAAAGTACTGTAATATGTTTTATTACAGTATAAGGCTATGTGTTTACTAAATTTGTTTAAAACGTGTTTGAAAAAAATTGATTACGCAGAACGTATGAGATATCTTAGGCTACTTTAATTGTATTTTTGTATTCACACAACAACGTGAGGAACTCAAAACACGCATATGTATTTTTTTTACAGCAATTACTTCATTTTTACCGCAAAATTAGGTTTGGTTAAAATCCATGTAAAATAAAAAGGAGGTATAGATTCATTTTCCTGGATAATGTGAAAATGGTAAAAAAATATAGGGGTATTTTAAACATTTAATTTGGTTTTTTTATTGTATGAAACTATAAAAGAGATTTAAATTTTAAAGTTAATTTAATTTGTATGGCATCGCATTAAGTTAATTAAAACTATGTATAATTGGTCATTTTATATAGTACATACTGTTATTTTGGTTATATTGAAATATTTTGAGGCTAAATAAAAATATAATCTAAATTTTTATTGCTACAATATTTTTATTGTTTATAGGAAATTAATCTATGGGGATAATTATTTTCTGGTCACCAGTCAGCGATATATGTGTGCATTGGCTGTAAAATTGTGTTTAAGTAACAAACCCAGACACATATATACAATGTACAACAAACTGTTTTGAAAAAGGCTTGATTAAATCTCATAAATACAATATTTATAAAGTACTTTCAAAATTTTTCAGGCTGACTCAGTTTTCGTTTGTTTTGTTTTTTAGTTTTTTTGCATTGTATATAGAACGAAAACAAATACAGCAATACTCTGATTGAAATGAGCCAGCACGTTAGTTTCTCTCCCCCGCCCCCCCTTCATGCCCCCCAAAACTCACCCGTGCCAGTTAAAAACAATCTGCTTGGCGCAATGGTTGTATTTCACGGTCCATGCCTGCATGTATGTTTTTTTATTTTTTCATCTTTCCTGTCTCTGTTGTATTATTTACATGCAATCCATTCCGTGTGTATGATTGATTGTCAAACCCTGACATTAAGTCCCAACGAGTAAACGCGTTGCTTCCTACCTTCCCCCCCCCCCCCCCCCCCTCCACCACCAAAATAATAACTCCACCATTGGTTGGTAAAGGGTTTCATTTAATCAACACATCACGGGAGTGATATACAGGCCGTAACAAACAAACAAACACACAAACAGTGTGGTCATTGGATAATGTCATTGGATGGATTTACTAAGGGAAAACATTTTGATGAGCCCGGCATAAGAAGGGCAAAGGAACTTCTTTTAAAAGGTTTTGATTCTCTCTGCTTATTTTAAAATTGTATGTTTTATTATACCATTATCTTGCTCATATTATTATTATGGTTTAAAGAGTCGTTGACACACCAATACTAATTGCCATAAACACACTCAAAATAACTAGTGAAATAAGAGGAGAATAAAAGAAAAACTAAGAGAATTTAGAGAGGATGGCTGCGTGAGGGCAATCAAAGAAATAAGCTAACAATATATTGGGGAGTGAGAATATCAAATACGAAATCCGGAATCCCTCTTGCGCAAATGTCTTGTAAATTTCGGGACACATATATCCTGCAGATAGCGACAAGGTGGATGAAGTACTCGGGGTTGTAAAAGAATGACATATATATTATGGCTTTTTTTTATATATAATCGCGTCTTACTACCTGTTTAAGTTATAGGCAAATGGTTTATATGAATGGTACAGAATAGGAGGAGTTTCGTTGAAGAAATCTACCAGCATTCATCTGTAGAGATAGCCAGAAAAAAATAAATTAAAGAAATAGTTTCTTCATTGTAAACGTTCGTGGTGTGGTTTTCTGTATTCTATTTTTTTTAACGTGAACTTGAGAGGAGTGAAACAGTTTTATTGTATTTTGGAAAATATAACAAATTTGATAAATTACTTCAATAGGAAAAAACTACCAGAACAATCCCAATGTCACTGTTTATTTTATGAAAACTGAAGAAAATCGCATTTCAGGTTCGAACGTAATCTTGTATCTAGTAAGCCGGTTAAACAGAGAGCAGGTAGGCTTCTGAGGGTCATATTTAGATTATCACTTGAGTTACAGACACTCGTTTCATCAGGCGAGCTTAGTTATACTGTCAAATAAGAGGAAAATCTGGTTCAGAGTAAGTTTAACTCAGTAAGCCATAGCTAAAATCCTATTCGAGTGTACGTATTTAGGAGTTTTTATTTTATTATTTTATTAACAACGTTGACAAGACGTGTATTAATCACAACTTATGAATGTGGGGAATGCCAGTTCCCCACCATGGTTCGGATTCCACGTTAAACTAAAGGTCTTCCATTTCATCTCACAATCACCCTACCACTATATATTAGCGTAAGCGCGTATAGCCCTAACGGGTTGTAAGACGTGTTGCTAATAATAATAATAATAATAACGTGGGGTTTTTTTTAGTCCAGGGAGTCATTCTTTAATATAATCCTTAAACTTTGTTATAAATCTCATTAAAATATAAGATATTGAGATTTGGTTCTAAAACAAGTTAAGATGAGAACTATGATAACTCTCCCAATAAACACTTTAACCAACAGTGACTAAATAAAGTTATTCTCATGATGTCAGGGGTACTCTCATGTTAGACAAGACTGCAGAAGTAGGGGAGATCGGGGTTCGATCGTGGTTGGGTGCACCCGACATGAGGGTATATTTCTTCTGAATGTAACCTTCCTAATCCATCAAACATTAGTGTAATTAGTACATAGGCGTATAACCCGAACGGGTAGTAAGACGCGGTGCTAGTAATAATAATATACTTGAGTCCAGTGAATTTTTATTTATAGGGCCATCTGAAAGCGATTGTTTTTACAACACCCACTGACACTATTGTCGCTACCCGGTCCCTACCTAGTGGGTAGTTTGTCAGGAGGGCCAAAGTGTAGGGAGCTATTATCGGATAGGAGCGTTGAAATACTTGGGAGTTTTACTGAGTTTTATAATAAGCTATAGTTCAAGATGTGATTTAGTGAGTCATAATTTATTACGTTTAAAAAGAGTATTTAGCACAAGTCAGGCATTCTACTAAACAGTTCTTCTGTTACGTTACCATCGAAGATCTAACTACCTCGAACTGGGGACAAGAGCTTACTCTAGTCCTGTCATGATGCCTCTCCCTGCCACCAGCTGTTAAGGTTCTAATTTCAATTTTTTTTTTTATATTTTAAAAGTGGATCTTTATTTCAATCTTGTTTGCTTAGTTCCATAACACTGATGTGTAACTATTCACAAATTAAGCTGATTGAAGTATCTTTGTCATATTGTTGTGAACTGTTTACATTTAGCTGGTTGATTCAGGCTTACAACACAAAAAGGAGCACGTGACTCTTAGGTAACATTAAAATTGCATAAATGTTACTAAACACTGACTGTATTAAAGTAATCCCCAACAGTTTTTTAACAAGACTACCAAAGAATCTGAGAAACTTGTGGAACTTTTTTTTACGGACAATAAGCTCTTTTATACGACCATTACAGTTTGCATTAAGGTGCAAGGTAGTCATTGTGAAAACTTTGTTTTAAAGTAGGCAGCTACACATTAATTGAAAGCAAAACAGGCTATAGCTAGGAAATAAGGTCAAATAGCACGCTTGTTATACTAACCTATTTCACTATTTTTGTATCCTAACCCCCCCCCCCCTCTCCATGAAGTGGGTCCCACATCTTAAGGTGCACCCTGTATATATACGAGTTACATGTATGATGAGGAACATAATTAAACACGGATAGATACTAGAACGCCTTACAGCAAATTATAAAAGTGATTTTATAAAGTGAAGAATCTATTAAATACACTCAGTAAATTTTAAATAAATATTCCTTGACACATAATTTAAAAACAATTATATTATTTCTTCTCTATAACCATACCGACTAATTAATTCTTTTTTGAAATTGCATAGTAAATTTTTACACTAATGACACCGCACACTCAAAAGGAGATAAATTCTAACAGAAAAAGGAACTTTAGGTTTGAAATTAACGTTTTACGTCTGGTTACAGGATGGGAACAAATGTACGACAAGGAGGGTAAAGGATTGTGTGTGGGGGGTGGGGGAGTAAAGGGTGGAGAGTTTTAAAAAATGTAATTTCCTCTGGAGGTACTTAAGGACTGGTTCGTTTACAACTTCCTGTAGTCCTTGTGTGTCATGAATGTTAATTAGTGGAACGACTTGCCATGGTGCTTCTCAAGATGGCATCTCTTTCCAAGCTAAGGAATCTTAGCGTGCGACGAAAGACAAGGACAACGTTTACATGTTTACATTGAGTTGTTGCCGAAACCAGTCTTCTTGTTATTCCTTAGGTTATATAGAAAGGTATTAACTACTCGCGAAACAAGATTAAAAAGAATTATTTGAAAATAAATATGTGAGCTAGTTCTAAATAAACAACTAATATCTACTTTCTCCCACCCCTCGAGTATTATTATTGTAAAATAAAAAACTTTATATTTTTATAGATGTCAACATTTCATGACCCCTAAACCCGAAAAAGTAGTGTTTTCAATAAGTTCTGTTTGTTGCAAGGACTATAGTCGAAACCATTTTATCGATCGGGTTAAAACTTGCTATATATAGCGTTTTCATAAGGTTCTCAGAGGGTGTTGTTGAATTATCTTTCCAACCTTAAAATTAAGGGTAGTTTACCAAAGGGTGGGAAAAAAATTCTCAAAATTTGCTCTAAATATTTTGATTAAATCTCATATTTAGGCGTTGTTTAACGCTACAAATAAAATGATAGCCTTCAATTTCTTAAGAAAATGAATTCAAGTGTACTTTACATCAGTATTTATTAACCTTTTACTACTCACGGCCTCCTAAATATACTAAAATATATTCGTGGCCCTCTAGTTTTTATTAGCATATTAATCATTAAGATTTAACCTAAAATAGTTGCTTTATTTACTTATTATGATAAAAAAAATTAAAAACAGAAATGATCTTACCTAAATGTACTTATTGGGATCTCTGCTACTAAACACTTTCCATTAATTTGTCTATTCTTGTTTTGATTGTATTACTTAATGTTATTTGCATGCAAGAGTCAATTCAGGGTCGATTTTGCTGCTTCGTTTTAATATTTACAATTATGTAAAATCTGTTTTTACATAAGTAAGTAAAAACAAAAGGCAGCCAATTTTGAATGGCGATGTTAAGCAGAAGTTGATTTTTTTGTATTATCCGTGATTTATATTATCAGTGCTTCCCCTCCCCTCTATTACCCTGGAAAATCGAGAGTCTACTTTACGCTCATCGAATTATTTCTTCCAAAACGAAAAATTTAAGAAAATTGATTTCAATAATATGCCCATAACATTTTAAATTAATTTTTCAAGGTCCCCAAAAAACCTTTCGTGGCCCCTAGAGGACCGTGGCTACCCGGTTAAGAATCGCTGCTTTACATCATCGGAAATTTCCAATTTTGATCATATTATCTCTGCAGCTATTTGAGATACGAAATAACTTATCATTTCAAGGTTGTAGTACTATTAAAAATAAAAACGTTTTGTTTGAAATATATTTTTATAAAAATCAATATTTTGTCAAATAGATGTTTTAAATTTAGGACAGGGAAATTGTTATGTTCTTTGGTGAACAGAGATGTTATTTGTTCTTAGATATCTTTCTATTACTGTTATTCTCTTTAGTTGAGTGTTTCTTCAAAAATGTATATTATTTTGTTTCACGTATCTTACGAGTTTTGAGTATATATTATCTCCATTTTTAGGCAAAGGAGTGATAAAGTATGTGCGGTGCGCTGTATCATTTATTTATTTATATTTTCACTGAGATACACGTATTTAACCATGCTAATGAAATAGGGATGAATAAAATATATTTCTTATAAAATGTACTCAAATATTAATGGAGGCACCCATTTATTTAAAAAAAACGCCTACAGCTTGAATTCGAACCCTGACCACCCCATCACCAGAAAACTAGACCAGATGAGCCTGATATGTATTTCGCAGATATATACACATTTTAACTCTAATGATATTATAAAATCAGAAATATAAAATTAATTACGGGCGTATGTGATAAAGTTTTTTCGTTTGATATAAGAACGAGACTCAACTATCGAGGCAAGATCGGGAACGAAAATTTTAGATTCCCTTACTTCGGAACGAGAACGGAGATTAAAAATGTAGTATAATTAATTATTTATAAATTTACTAGAACTATCTTAAAACACTTTGCAATATTTAATTTGTTTAAATAATGCACAGGCCCTGCTATAAAAATTTAAACAAATATATCAAGTTTAAAACTTAATACAAATTGGACACCATATTATGACACGTTAATAGCACCAAAGAAGCTAGAATATGAAATATACTCATTATTTCTAGACTATACATGCTTAACTATTTCTTGTTGGTAGAAACTAGCATAAACTGTTCTTGGTAATTAATTATAGATTTGATGCGTAGTCTATGAGTAGTAACTCTATAAAGAGTGCGCAACACTTCAACATGGCGGGTGACTACAGTAGCCCCATGGCTTCTTTGGTGCTGACTGACGGTTCACATCTGACTTCTGACAGTCAACACTTAGGTGTATACCTAAATTTTTGGCCATCATAAGTGATAGCTGCTAATCACACGTTTTTGCAGATCATCTAATTCGGCGTAGGGATACGTTATTTGGTCTGGTAACTATTTAAAGTTGTCAGTCAGCACCAAAGAAGCCATGGGGCTACTTTAGTTGAAATCTATTCACTTAAGCTATCTTTTTTGTTTTATGTGAGATATAAAATACATCAATTAACCAAAATAACCTAAATAAAAAGCTATTACATATAAAAGAATCATATTAAATATAAAAATTTGTTGAATTACCCAAAGTTTTAAATATTCAGGAATGGAAGTAAAATTCCCGAAATTTTCGATATTATAGCATATTTGTCCCGACAGTCATGCCGAAAACGGTAAATATTTTTTTCCTGAGGGAATCACGAAATTCTTAAATCCCGCACACCCTTATAGAATTTAGAAGAAATATACCCGCAATTTCACAGAAGGGGAGGGGAAACTATTTAGCAAAAAAATTTACGCTCAGCACACCCGGTCGAGATTCTAACCCCTTCCTCGAAGTCAATGGTAAACCAGACCAGATGACCTTGAATATGCGAGTACGGACAATGTAAAATGAGGACGTTTATATCTTGGTGACAGTAAATTCAATTAGCTAAATTGATTTTTACTTTCTATGTGTAGTCGTGAATACTTTAGACCTCGAGTCTTCTTTGATGAATCTTGACGTTTTTTGTGCGCCCTTACTCAAAATTGGGTTTTACAATTATGTTTGTCTGTCTTATTTTGGTACTTGCCCCTACAGCTGAAACACTGGGTTAAATTTCTTTCAAACTTTATGTTTGGATCTCACACGCTCACATATCAAGGATAAATTGTGACCCTAATTCTATATCAAAATTTAAGGGTAGTTTGTTTACTAATAACTGATTTTTATCAAAATGTAGCCTATATCTTGGAGTGTTTTACATTATACAAAATTATGTTTGTTTATGTGAATGAAATATTCAATATTGGTAGATTTTTTTTCCTATACAAATTTTTAAACAGCTTTGGATTGTAAATATAGACCTTACATAAGTATGATCAAAAGTACACTTACCATAATTTGAGGATATTTTATAAATTTGGTCCATTGGGGAACTATTGAACAAATATTTACTAAATATAGGTTATAACACCAATATATTTTAATTAAAATCAACTCTTAGGCTAAGAAATGATTTATTTAACATATTTGGATACAAGCATAGACTATCTATTGACACTAACTTTATTAAGTGGATGATAAGTAGACCTTAGCTTGGGTTTGCTTGCGTCATCATAGGTTAAATGTGGAGAGATAGTGTGCTAAGGACTACGATATCGGTCCACTAAGCATTCACTAACGTTCTTGCGTACCACCCTAACTGCTTAGAAATGAAACTTGGTTTAAAGATAAGTTCGCTTATAATTTTAAAAAAATGCATTCGTATATAAATTTGTTTGATAATTTTCACTCTCTATATGTTATAGCAGCACACGATTTGATATGTTTTAGCTGTACGCGCTAAGACAGCTAAAGCAGGGCTTAGAAGAGACGCCTAAAGCGCCTTTAGGCAACAACGCAAGACCTATACAAGAGTTGTTCCACAGAACCGTTAGAACTAATATAGACTTTAGAAAAGAAGAGGTAAGTCATCACTCATTACTCGATATAAATCAGTGGGGATCATTCCGTAAGTTAGTTTTAAACTAGCTCCAGCTAGTATTCTTTCCTTTCCCAATGGTCAAACCTTAACTTTTTAATGTACAGTAGGATTGTAGTCATGAAATGTATAGTCCGTTCTATATAAGAAATGCCTTATTTGACAGCTAGAAAATTTACTAAAACTATTTTCCCGTATTCATACGTCAAGTCAGCAGAAGTAACTTGTGATTATTACTATCCATAATAGATCACTGTTAAATAGTAGAATTTTTATCAATTTTGACCTCAAAATAATATGTTTATATTTTCTGAAAGGCGTAAGAACTTTCCTAATATTGTGTCCTATCAATTCACGACTTTTTAAGTTAGAGCTCAATACTCCAATAACCCGCTTCGAACGTTTGGTCTAAGGTGCTAGCTACTCCCGCAGTGGACTAGCCCACCGAGGACGGGGAGATTGAAGCTGCAATCTTGGTCAACTGAATTGAGGGTGGTTTTACTCTCTCTCTCCACGCAAATGCTGGTACAATTTCACTAAGTATTGCCTTCTTAATCACTAAGTACCATAAGCTTAGTACATAAGCTTATAGCCTGAACAGGTAGTAAGATGATGGTTTTTTTAACAATCCAATCAAAAAGACTTTAACTGAGCTAATCATTTCAGAAAATAAATACTAACAAATTAATAACAGTTATTGTTAAGGAAATATTTAATAATGTGCTTAATATATTTAAAAATTTGGTTTTAATTTCATACTTAAGTTCTTCAAGAACTCATTTATTTTCATGCTAAGTATTATAATAAATTCCAGTGCTGGATCTCAAAGGAGTAATGGGACATCAATACATATAAGACTTGACCAACATAACCATACTTTTTTTATTCTATATTATATCATACTTCAACATTATCTAAATCAACTTTGCTGATATTAGCCTAATTTTATTCTGAATTATTTCAAAAGAAGTTTTTACTTTAATGTGTATGATCATGTAACGTTATATTTTATTTTATATTTTGTGTGTTAATATTTTAATGTGGCAATTTATGTTTTAGACTATTCATCAACTCGTTTGACCATTTTATAAGTTGATGAAATATTTTAATTTTCTCTAATTGTTAATAATCATACATATTGTCCCTCTAAAAACTTTCAATTTTTTTTTAATCCTTTATTGTTTACAACATCACATTATATAGTATCCACTTTAATATCAACTTAACTTTTGAACGTAAGTTTGTTATTTTATATATCGATATATCTTTATTCTTAACTCTCAGCCATATAATAAGAATGCGATTAAATAATTCAGTATTTTATGATTATCAAACTAGTTTTGAAAATTAATATAAAAAATTGATTTTAATTTTTCTGAAGAAAGATTTAAAAGTTAGTAAACAACCTCAATAATAATTAGACAAATAAACAAAATCATAGATGTTTCTAAATGATTTATACACGTTTTCAAATTATCTTCTGATTTTCTACAGTGAAACATTTTATCAATCCTGTCTGTCTGTTTTTAAGTTACATATTTCTTTTTTAAATATATTTTAAATAATTACTGTGAATAATTTGAAACCGCTCTGAAATCTGACATAATTATACTCAAAGTTTAAAAGAAAAAAGAAACATGGAATTTATGTATGTAATGCTTGACTTATGTTTTTATTTTTACGTAAAAAAGTTGTTCAAAGTCACTAAAGTGTATATAAATCTAAATCCTCACTTCCCCTTTCATCCCTCCAGTTGGCCCTATAACGTCAGATGATATACCCCTGTGAGTCCGTAAGAGGCGACAAAAGGAAGACGTAAGGAGTTGGCTGCCTTATTCCCTTTTCATGTCAGTGTTTCAATTAGCAGCTGTACTGGTGGCGGCCCCCATCCCCCCACAGCCACCGTACTCCCCTGGGAATATCATTCTCCTTACCCCCCGCCCCCCATTCCCTCATAGTGTAGGCTCCCGCCATGCGAAGTGTACATTAGGCAGAAGGCACGAGAGCAATTGGCGGCCTTTTACAAGAACTCGTATCTCTCTCTCTCTCTCTCTTAGTCACTTTCTATCTTTTTCTCCTCTAATGGTACCTATCTCTTTCTACATCTCTTTCCTCTTTGTTGGTGCCGACGACCACGTCTGCTCCGAGGGCTACGTTTCATTCTTCTTATCTATATGCCTTGCCCTTATCTTAGTTCAAGTCATTTCTTTATGACTCTCATCTGCCTGTTTCCTTCAAATACTTGGCTATGTTTTGCTGTGTCTCTCTTTAGCCTTCTTTATATTTTGTCACCCTACTTCATTTCTCGCTTTTAGTCATTTTATTTCCTTTTATATGTCTCTTTCTCTTACCCTTCTCTCTCTCTTTGGCTTACTTTGCTTCCTGTCTCTACATTTCTCTCTTTTTATAAATTTAACCCAAAAATCAAATAAAGTTAAAGATTAAAGGGTGAATCATATATAAAGTCGGCGTAATATATCATTTACATACTTATTCTATTGCATTAGGAACTCAAAAGTGCATTGCTGCACTTACAAAAGTACGCCACCTAGCCCTATCCTGAACTATATTTTCTATCCAGTCCACCTCATTACACGCTATCTCTTTCATGTATATTTCAACTATCATCCCATCTGAGTCTAGGTCTTTCCAATGGTCTCTTCCCAATGAGTTTGCCAGTAAATACCGTGAACACGGTTCTAGATTCTTCCTTTCACTTTGCATGTCCTGCTCATCGTAGCCTGCGAGATTTGACTATCCTAACAAGGTCTTGTAATTATGTCAGGGTATATAACTCATCATTATGTAACCCCCTCCACTACACTACCCAGTATGCTCACCCGTTTTTGGACCAAATATCTTTCCAAAGCACTTTGTTTTCGAAAGTAATCTATCAAAAAAAATTTTTAAATAATTATATATGAAGGAGGAAGAATATGCGGGCCTATTTGTATTAAGGTGTGGGTAGGTTGTAAAACAATCGGTTAAATTTATCAAATTAAACGTAGCCATTGTAAATTAGAAGTAATCAGGTATAGTATATTTTGCCAGTCTTGATGTGTTACACACCCTAGAAGAACTTACAACCAAAGTTTTGTGTGTTTGGCTGTTGAATAATATATTAATAAGAACCACTTAGTTTTTAAGTTTGTATGCGTGTTTGTGGGTCCCTCACTTTGAAGAGCTTCCATCAATTTCAAGGTTGGAGGAGGGGACCAATTTTCATATGGGTGCAGACCCATATATACCCCCAATTTACATTTTATATTTCTCTCTGTCAATCAATTTTCCCTTCGTCTTTCTCCGTCTCACTAAATATACTTAATCTCACTCTCAATCACACTCTTTTTTTCCACATAATTTAATAATTTTCTGGATATGTTTTTCTCCAATATTCTTACGTGATTTCAGTAAATTTGTTCATGTATGTTTGTATCTTTGATCTTCTTCAGTTTACACGCCTCCTGTTTAGCTTTGATCTTCCCGCTTTATATTTATCCACCCCACAAAACAGTTTGCAGGCCTTCTTGGTTTCCATTTTCTCATTCCATACCTACGTACTTTCTCTCTCACACAACACGATATAGATGTTCAAGAAAGAAGGAGAAATATCCTTTTCTTAAGTGCGTTTTTATATTCATCCATTTTTTTTATCATAATTTGAATAGTAAAATAAATAAAAAACACTGGCTTATAATGAAGCTGAGCAGGTACACGCTTTGATTTGATGGCATTTCCCGGTGGGTATAAATTTCTTGTAAGGATTATTTAGATATGGTCAGATAAGTTCACTGTTAGGAGCAGTTCAATATTATTCAGTTCACTGAAATTAGCAGTGGTATTATGTAGTTCATTCATTCTACCAACGCATAATTTGTAGTTCAGTCATTCGTGAACGACCGACCTACAGTTGGTAGTTCATTTATTCATGTAAACACGAACACAAAGCTTGTAGTTCCATCTTTCACGAACGACCACTACACATCTTGTAGTTAAGTCATTTGTTTAACTACCGACACACATTTTTTTGTTCAATTGTTTGAGAACGACAGATACACAGCTTGTTGTTCAATTGTTTGTGAACGACAGACACACAGCTTGTTGTTCAATCATTCGTGAACGACAGACCCAGAGCTTTTTTTTCAATTGTTTGCGAACGACAGACACACAGCTTGTTGTTCAGTTGTTTGTGAACGACAGACACACAGCTTGTTGTTCAATTGTTTGTGAACGACAGACACACAGCTTGTTGTTCAGTTGTTTGCGAACGACAGACACACAGCTTGTTGTTCAATCATTCGTGAAGGACAGGCCCAGAGCTTGTTTTTCAATTGTTTGCGAACTACAGACACACAGCTTGTTGTTCAGTTGTTTGCGAACGACAGACACATAGCTTGTTGTTCAATTGTTTGCAAACGACAGACACACAGCTTGTTGTTCAATTGTTTGCAAACGACAGACTCATAGCTTGTAGTTTAGTCGTTCGTTAACAATCTGCACCCAATATCATTACTGAGTAAACTTAAGGGCTTAAGGAAAAAAAGCTTTATCTTAGTTCTCCCGCAGTTAACCGTTGCCAAATCTCTTTGCTCTCAGTTATGTCTGAAGGTGCTGTGTAGGGAGGGCTAAGAAGGCGCTACTGGCAGCCTATGTCCTCTAACTAAACTCTCCTTCCAAGTCAGTGTTATGTAACAATTCTACTTATAGAGTAAAGTGTTGATATCTGACTTTATGAATTATACTTGTGTGTATATGTATTATTCTATTTACAAAGCAATAATTTAATTTTAACAAATACCCGCTTCGGTGGCCGCGTGGTCTAAGGCGCTACTCTCGCAGTAGAATAGACTGCCAATTATGGGGAGATCAAGCTTCGAATCTTGGTCACGTACTGAGGGTAGTTTTTCTAAAATAGTGTTCAATGCAAATATGGGTACACTTCCTCCAAATAAAACTTTTCTTATCCCTAAAACAATTGGCATGATTAGTACGTAAACGTATAGCCTGAACAGATAGTAATACCTGGTAATTAAATAAAAAATGATACACCACAAACTACCTACTTTTGCGAGTTGTGATAAGAAAAAAGAACAAAACTATCACATTTAATAAATACGAGTAGTAAAATTACTAAAGCAAAGTAAAATAAGAAAGAAGGATGTAAAATATTCCACGTTATGATTTTCTACATATAGTTTGTTGCGTAAACTCCTTTGTTGAAACAATCATTATAATATGAAAACAAAACAATAAGTCATGCATGCTCTCTTCGAAAGAACATCAGTTAAAATGTGCCAAGAGAGTATGATGAAACGTTTTTGCAGGTAGAACGGGAACGTAGGCTCGCAAGAGAGCAAGGTAGTTTGGAAGCTGATAACACGTAATGTAGTAGACGTAGTAAGACCGCTCTTTACCGTTGAAGAGTTTCGTGGAAGATAGCGTTATGGGAAGAGGGAAGGGAGAAGATATTTCAAGGATCACTTATCGTGAGTCCTCGCCTCCACTCTCAACCAACCATGTTTATGGATCGTGCTAAAAGGTGACGTAATTTAGCTCTATAAGGGTAGATTTTATTTTTTAATAAATATTTGCTTGGTTGAAGATCAAATATATATTAGTGGGTCTATTCAAGTATCGTATCAGGAGGAAAACTAGTAAATAGAGAAAAAGTTGTTTTGACGTGGTTTTCCTTTAAGGCACCACCACCTCATTGATAACTCGAAATATTTTCACTGTCATTCCAAAGATTAGGCAGCTACGTTTTATATTCTTTCTCAACAATCTTTTCCTTCCCGAATTAAATTATGGGTATCCATCCTCTTTCCACCATTTATTGCTGCGATATGTCATTGATTTACCGGTAACATTCTCGATTGCTGCCCATTGCTTCGTACAAGTGAGTAGACTCGTCCAACAAGTGTCCATGAGACCTTGGTTCGATTTCGGGAAGTGTTTACAAAGGTATTTATTATTTGTGATCCACTCCAGTGATAGAATAGTCCAACCATAAGAAGTCACTCTGGCGATAGGCTATATTACCGATGATGAAGATAACGGAATTCGAACCCCAAAAAGTATAGGACTACTAAAACTTTTTTTTTTTTTCTTAAATGTTATTTCACTCTCCACGCAAATCCGGGCCAATTTACTTTATATTATATTTTCATTCTTCATACTATATAGGTCTAAAGGCATATATTATGTATAATTTTTATTAATAAAAGTCTAATAGTATTTGTATGTATATAATATATGTTTGTATGTATGTATATCTGTCCAGATAATTTTTATTAATTCTCAATGAGACAGAAAGATAAAATTTGGTGAAATTGTAGAGGACATTAAAAATTATTTTTTAAAAAACTTATTTAATTATTTTAATTCGTTGACATAGTGTTTATTTGCATTTCAAAGGCAAGCAGAACTTGTAATATGAATTTCAATTTAAAATCAAAAGAGAAATTTTATATTATAATACAGTGACCTGTGTTTATGATTTGGCTGATTTGTGTTTATATTAATTAATGAAAAGTGTTTCATTGATCAGTAAAAATTTTACGGGTAACGTTAAACATAATTATTTAATTTGAACTTACATTTACATATACTAGATATTCATTCATACAAATCGATAACTACTCTAATTAAAAGACAACTAACATTGCAGAGTAACAAATATCAAAACGTTATTAATAAAACTAATGTTTGATTTTTATTTTGTCTATGTTTTTAAGAACGTATTAACGCTAGAACTCTCCCCCTCCCCCCCAAAAAAAACCCAGGATAAATCCCCCTTTTTTTTAAGTACCACGTTGATATTCGATCACTGTTAAAATTATAGAGGTGGTGTGTATATAAAAAGTATAACTTAATCAACATGCTTCTATTCTTGAACAAACCGTTTCCGAAAAGAAAATGGCAAAACATCAAAAATTCTTGAAAATATATTGTTCCCATGACTCTGTATTTCCACGCCAAATGAAAAGGGAAAATCACCTTAAACTAAAAAACTTAATCTTATAGCTACGCGTATAACCCAGAAGCCTGGCATGTTTATTCCTAATACACATAATATTTAGGTTGTATTTTATTTCAAGTTTTTATTTTCATACATTACTCAAACTATAATATGTGCCAAGCCTATAAATAAACCAATTTCGTTGAACTACTTGGCATAAAAACGTAGAACATATTATGAAAGCGTAAAATAGTTTATGCTACTGATACAGCCATTTCTGGGTACATCTTTAAGTTAAATTAAATTTAGTTGAATATCTCGACATGGGACTCTAACTCAAGATCTTTGACCTACCCCACCAATCCTGTTGATTTATGTGGCCAGGTGTCACATTAATATTTTATTGAGTGAGCTATACGAGATCTTGTTTTAACTCGACCGTCGGCCACCATATCTGTCCGTTGTTAGGATGTGTTTTCCGCGATTATTATTAAACGCATGGACAAATTTTAATGAAACCCACTTCGGTGGCCACATAGTTTAAGGTTCTACTCTCACAATAGACTAGAGTGCCCATAATGGGTATATCGCGTTTCGAATATCAGTCGGGTGTATTGAGGGAGGTTTTTCCAAATTGGTTTTCCACTCTATCTCCACGCAAATGCAGGAACAATTCCTCTAAGTATATCTTTCCTAATCCCTAAAACAATAAGCATAATTTGCGTATAACCCGAATGGGTAGTAAGACGTGGTGCTAATAATAATAATAAGCATAATTAGTACATCAGTGTATAACTCGAATAAGTAGTAATACGTGGTGATAAAAAAATTAATTAATTCTACCAGATTCATTCTTTGAACCTAAATTATGCATTTATAATGGTTTTGCGATATGGTTTTCCGTTTAGTGTTGTCGACTGCTCAAAAAGTGTATATGCATTTTGAGAATGACATTTTTAACCATGGAAACAACAATAGTTATTCTCTAAATATAGTGTATCCAGGGCCGCTTTAAGAAAATGTTAGGCCCGAGGCAAAAAAAAATGTGTGCCCTCACCCCCTTTTTTTTTGCATGGCAGTTTTTCAATTTTAACATCAAACCGTTATAATATATTAATATGTACTCGCTATTTACATTACGTAATAATTTCTCGTGTTTTATGGAATTTTGATCAACCCATTAAATGACTGTACTTTATTAAATGCAAACAATCAATCCGATTAAGTTGGTTAATTATCTGAAGTAACTTATTCCTTTTGTACCATTGCAATGTTAAGTCTTTTTCCAGACCGACAGTGGTAGCACAAGGGTGGCGTATTCTACTGTACTGCAGAACATTACTCGAATAACGTCAATCTTAAATTAAATAAAGTTGGGGTTTTCAGAAATCTAGAATGGAATTCGATCACTAAGCGAATATTTATTGATGTTAATTATCTATACACTATTTGATGCAAAATTAAGAATGATAATTATAATTGAATTTAATCATTTTTGGGTGAAATGTAGCTCCTTGTAATGTGAGGCCCGGGGCAATGGCCCCCTTTGCCACGCCGCCCTTAGACGTGGCCCTGAGTGTAGTGTATGATTACTAAAGATAGTACTCCTTTGTTTGTTGTATGACTTCATTACCAAGGAATAATATCAATTTAGAATTTAAAAAAAAGGTTGCATTAGACATTTAAATTTTAACCCTCTAGTCCAGAGAGAAAGCTGAAGACTGTAGTAACGATAAAAAATATATATATTTTTACCAAATGATAAATTGTTGAATGCCTATTAGCGTTGAATTTAAAATTAGTTGTGGTTGTGATATCGTAATTCAAACGGTAATTTTAATTCATAATTACTTTACTATATGGGAGTCATAAAAATATGTGTTTATTTATTTGTATTTGGTCATTTAGTTCAAATATGTTTTATTTATTTTCTCTAGTTAAACCTTACACGTGAAATTCAAGATCTACCACTCTGATATTTGACGTATATTTAAAGTGAGTGGGTTTACGAAACGCTTCTACACTTCAGGGAGGGAGTTTTACTGCTCACATAACTACTAGTTTAGATGAGATGCGTTAAACATATCTTAATCCCCTTTTGCACTAAACCCTAGGTGTGAAGTCTGGAATTAATCTCGCTCACAATTTTTATAAAATGGAAAAAAGGGTGTAAAGCTTTGTACAAGCGGAAATTAGAATGTGCATTTGTATTGGTGTAATATTATCAAGAGAACATGTTTTTTTTTCTGACTCCTCTCTTGGTGGTTAGTTTCTCATGGATATTGGTTAACTAAGCCTTTTTTTAATTTCTTACTATAGATGATAGACTTGCGCATTTTTTTCATTTGGAACACATTATGAAATATGTTTTTTTAAACGACCTTAATTTAAGAGGTGCCAAAATATTCCGCTTAAAAGTAATTTCCACTAGTAGAATTTTTACCGGTACTTTAAAATTATTACAATTATAAATTTAAAACCCGGTTCGGTGGCTGCAAGGTCTAAGGCATCACTCTCACAATAGACTAGGCTCATGATGACGTGGAGATCTGGGTTCTAATCTTAGTCAGGTGTACTGAGGTTGTTATACTCTAAAGGGTTTTCTATTACCTTTCCATGCAGATGCGGGTATGATTCCTATAAATTCAGCTTGCCTCGTCCTTAAAACAATATTGTAGTTAGTATATACGAATATAACGTGAACGAATGGTAAGACGCCGTAATAAAAGGCATAAATTAAAATTAGAGTAAAATTAAATATAATGCATTGATTATTAATTTGTGGCAGTATTTTCAATAACTTCTAATTAAGTTGACAAAGAAATGTGATCAAACTTTATTCTTAGAAATTCATTGTTCTATAGAATTTTTAAGCTAATAATGGTATTTAACGTGCACTCTCTGAAACGACTGATTGTATCAGCACACGACTTATAAACTAACCAATCTAAAACAGATTAAACACCAAATCCTACTGCTTTTAATTTATAATTTTGAAAAGGTAAGCTCTATCATTCCCCTCTCCTTAGACAAAATTTCCATTAGTCAATTCTGTACCAATAAATTATATAGTTAAAAATAAGATAATGTTAAACTTAGTAATGCATAATAATGCCATTTATGAAAATCAGATATTTAAGGGTACAGGACTGAGAATAATATTTTAGGCAAAAGTAAACTTTAAAACTATTTTCATATTAAGGTTTTTTTTTAGAAAATACAAACACATTATTTGAGGCCAAATATTTTAATAGGTGTTATTTTTATAGGTAATCTCCCCACCCTTTCCTAATCGATAATTTATATATACATATATATATATAAAAGACAGCTGTGAATCATATGACTTGACATATCAATATGTGAAAGTATATATAGTAACTTCTATATATGTCAAATTAGACCCTTCCTATGAAAGTTGGATCATACTGGAGAATTCATTCTAATACATAGTGTGTTTTTTTAATCACTTCACTCAAAATATAGATAGAGGTAAAGACGGTAGTTTTAAAGGATGTACAACCCAATTATCGTGAATACAAGATGGGAAAACATACGTGATAGATCACATTAGGATAATCACCCCTGGAGCACATGGCCGAGATTCTAACCTATATCTCTCCGTCAACGGGAAGTTAGTAATCTGCAAGTCTATAAACTTTGGACAATGTGACTACCATTGCAGGTCTTAGTTAATTCATCAAAATCTTGTATTAAATGAACTATTCAAATATAGTACTATCGAGTTATATATATCAAGGTGATTAGGAAGATATTTGATTCCAAAAAGGGACAAGGGTACTGGGGAGTGCAGGAGGTTACATTACGTTGAGTTACATATCCTATACCCATCACAAGACATACTAGGATATTCAAATCTTGCATATTACAGTGGGCAGGACAGGCAGAGTGAATGGAAGAATCTAAAACTGCGTTCAGGATACTGACGGACAAACTCACTGGGGAGAGACCAGTGGGAACACCTAGACGCAGATGGGAGGATAACTTTAGAATGGACCTGAAAGAGAGAGGGTGTGATGAGGTGGCCTGGATAGAACTAGCTCTAGATAGGGATATATGGCGTAATTTTGTAAGTTCGGCAATGAACCTTCGAGTGCCTAGTGCCATAGAGTAAGTAAATATTCAGCCAGACCGATGGCCACGCAGTAAAGGGTATAAGTATCATCTTATTTAGTTGATCAGTGGCAGCGAGGTGGAGGTTCAAATCTAAATTCTGGTTAACAAACTTAATTTTGTTTACTAAAGTGTTTCCCACTCTTCCTCTGAAAATGCGGATAAAGTTCCGATAAATCTAGCCTTTTTTATTCTTCTTAAAATACATGATGAAATGGTAATAAGGAAGCAATTTCACGATGTTTGTAGAATTCAATGTAAAAAAAAAAAAAATTTTAAGGTGAAAAAGAACTTTAATGTTTAATAAAAAGACTAATTGAAATGAAAATTGTCAATTTAACATTACTTAGCAGTTATATTACACAACCCATGTTGAGTATAAATTATTATGTAAACAAAGACATTAAATGGAATAAGTTTAAAATGTCATTGAACCAACATATAAATTAACACATATTAAAAACTTTAAAAGACACATTAAAATGTGAGTCATTAGACAAAAAACATAATACAATAAAATTGTGGATTAACCAGGCTATATTAAAGAATTGTTCATGACTAGTATAATATTTGTAGTTATACAATTGAAGCAGTGAAGTTAAATAAGTTAAATTTGAAAAATTGACAATATGAAATAGTCGAAATTAAAAATGTTTAATAAATTTATAGGTTATATGATTGAATTCATTTTTATACTAGTCATGAACAATTATTTAATATAGCCTGGTTAATCCACAATTTAAATGTATTATGTTTTTTGTCTAATGACTCACATTTTAGTGTGTCTTTTAAAGTTTTTAATATGTGTTAATTTATATGTTGGTTCAATGACATTTTAAACTTATTCCATTTAATGTCTTTGTTTACATAATAATTTATACTCAACATGGGTTGTGTAATATAACTGCTAAGTAATGTTAAATTGACAATTTTCATTTCAATTAGTCTTTTTATTAAACATTAAAGTTCTTTTTCACCTTAAATTTTTTTTTTTTTACATTGAATTCTACAAACATCGTAGCCTTTTTTAGTTTTCTAGGGAAGAGGTGGTGGGGATTC
Source organism: Timema douglasi (assembly GCA_901482245.1). NCBI lineage: Eukaryota > Metazoa > Arthropoda > Insecta > Phasmatodea > Timematidae > Timema > Timema douglasi. The sequence continues at coordinate 150,968 of CABEEJ010000068.1, forward strand.
TAATTCCGGATTGATGTATTGAGGTGGTATTTCCTAAAAGTTTTCCCGCTATCCCTACATGCGAATGCGAGTCCACTTCTAAATTACACCCTCCTTATCTTTACCCCACCCATAAAGCCGAGATGGTTAGTGAAACGTGAATCAAGATAATGAGTGGAAGGGATATCATTAAATGAATACAGTGGTTTATTCCAAAAGATCTAACTCGATCTACGTTTTTTTTCATGGATTCTTAAAACTGTTTGATTTTTTTTTTTAACGCTATCAGTTTTCTACCTGAAGTTACGTTCATCTCCGACCAACTAACTAACTCTCCTCAGACCCCCACGGTTGAAAAGGGGTTGTTTGCGCGCCACTGCATTAATTCATTTTCACCCTCTCCAAGCCCTATTGTAATACTCCTCAAATCCTCACTGTTGCGGAAGTAGAGAGAGAAGTGTAGGAAGAGAAGGAGGGAATCATAGGGGCTTTTGGGCTCGGCCATCGTGGGTGTTTCCATTATCTTTTTTTTTTGTTTTTTGTTTTTTAAATTGGAGGGGAAAGCTCTTATCGTTGGTATGGAAGGGTGTAGTATGGTGTAACAAATAGGATAGTATATTTAGTTAATCTGGTACCATTAGTTTGCTTTCATTGCCCTGATACATGAGCTACTGTCTGCTCCACAACCAGGGAACTTAATTTATCCCTTTAGTAACAGTTTTGCATAACTTTGCACCATGTTTCTATTTAAGTTGATTAATCAATTATTCTTAAGGTTGGAGTGTAGGAGACGCAAGAAGTGCTTTAGCAGTTTTTATGTAAAAAAAAATGTTGGCAGAAAGAAACCAATTCTCCAATATAAATAATAATAACTTAATAATATTAGCACCGCGTCTTACTACCCGTTCGGGTTACACCCTTTTTTAAGTACTAATTACGCTAATGGATTAGGAATTGGGAAGGTTGAATTAGAAGAGGTGAACCTGCATTTTCGTGGAGGGAGAGTGGAAAACCATTTAGGAAAAACCACCCTCAGTTCACCCGACCGAGATTCAAACCTCGATCTCCCCGTCCTAATTTTCCAATAGAAACATAGAGTTTAATTTTCTTCACATGGTGACTTTAACAGTTCTTAAATATATGTCAAGAGTGTCTTGGAATTTAATAAAAACTTCTTCTCTTCGTTTAAAAAGTGTCTGATCTAATGCTGCTATGCTCGTGACAGATATTAAACAACTGCTGATATCACCGTGTGAAGAAATTTAAACTTTATGTTTCATTTTGACCACGAAAAAAAGAGTTGCTATAAAAATGTTTCTTGCGTCCCCACACTCTCACCTTAAGGAAATAAATTTATTATTTAATTAGTACGCTCAGAACCAAGATTATTAATTACTCCCTCTAAAATTCGAGTAATTTAGAGGATATTTCTCAAAAAATTTATCCACATTAGCATACAAAACGGTTGCAATATCTACACGTTGTCACACGCTGAATGTTGACCCATGATGCATTGCAAAGCAAACTTAAACAGCCGATTAATAACATATTTTATTTTCTAGTGGATTTTAGATCACTCTCCCGATGGATGTTTTCAAATTATAACTCTGTGACGTGGCACAACCCAATAAATGGTTACACATACATTCCATTAACTGGTCATTTCAAATACCCTCACAACATCCAACGAAACTGCCTGCTTGCTGCTGGCTCTACAGCACATGCGTTGTCAAATGCGCATGCGCACTGATCTGAGATGGTTGAGTTTGAAATTTGATTGGTCCTCCCATGCCGGACATCTCGGGCAGAGTGGACGAAGTAAAGATGAGTTGAACTTTAGTAGAACAGCACGTGCCGATGAGGGGGCAATCTTGTGATCGGCTTAGAGATAGTCACGTGACCAAATTTCTGTTCAGCGCTTCTTCTTTTTTCAAACGTTTGAATCCACAGTTATCTATCAAGGTGCAGTTTCGGACTAATCGCAAAGTCTGTTTCGTGTCTTTTACCTATTTTTAGATATTTTCATAACAGAAGTTAACATGATTTGAGTCCATAATTTTTCTCATGAAGATGGTATGGTCCAAAGGAGGCTAAAACTCTATAACCTTAGTCACATAATTACGATGTACTGAATCTCCCTTGAAAAAAATTAATAAATTTAAGAATGTTAAGTGAACTACAACATTTATGTAATAAGTGTCTTAGGTGTCAAATTTGTAACATATCAAGGAATTTTAGAAAAACTCTTAACAGACAAACCAAACAAAGACCGAAATAATCTTCCTATATAAATTATATTCTCTATGGTACTGTCAATTTTTATTCCCTAGACATTAATGTGATTTTATTCATAATTTAAATCGTAACTAAAATGTCATTTTGAATTTTTATTTCAGGGTAAATACTGTCCAAGTATGTATAAGGAGATGTACTACAGAGGTGAGTAAATTAAATATAGTTTCTATTTATTTAGTAAAAAAGAAACCATTAGTTTAATGTATATAGAAGTAATTTTGAGGTAAAACCACATTACATCTGTAAGAAGATGCCGTTTTATAGATGAATCATTTTGTACCCTAAATTTAAAAGTTGTAACATAATTTATTGAAAGCTCTATTAGTATTAGGTTACATATATATCAATGGCATTTAAATTTTTGTTTATTCAGCTCTTAGAGTTAGTCTGACAATATATCATAGTTGTTTATTTTTAATATGTTTTTATTTAATTATCGACGGACTTGCATTGAAGTGTAAAAAGTATTTTAAATTAATATTTGAGAAAAAAACCTTTGTGCAGACAGTTGGGATCAAAATGAGGCCTATTTGAATATCACTAAGGACCTTAGTTCTTAAGGGTTTTTAAAACCTAATATTTGATTAGAGTAAAACTGCATATACTTTTTTTTTTAGTTCTAACAATTGTTTTGCACTCGCATATATAAAGTTTATTGCATATATTGTTGCTATGAATTCATAAAATCGACCATTTTCTAAGAAGAAATAGCAAATATTCATAAACAACAATATAAAAATATTATGTCAGATTTTTTTAAAAACACCACGCTTTGTAAATAATGCCGGACTAACAAATTTAACTAATTAGTTACGGATGATGAAGGTAGAATTTAAAGAAATTGTATTCTTATGTGCATGGAGAGTGAGAGTGGAACCATCTGGATTTCGAACAACGATCTTCACATAACCAGTAAACTAGACTAGATGAGATTTATTCCTTCGTCCATGTACTCATCGATATGTATTTCAATTTTTTTTTAACCAAAGCATCTTACTACCCGTTCGGGTTTATACGCTTTCAAAAGGTTGAATCCACCCACCTTTAACGTGGTAATTTTAAACAAGAGGAATGCGTCATGGTTAATAAAACATTGTCACTTAACCCCTTCGGTGGGGGATGAATGTCCAAAGGCGTCACTCTCACAATAGAAAGGATTGTCGATAAAGAAGAGATCGTTTTTTAAATCACGGTCGGGTGTATTGGGATTTTTTTTCCCGAATGGTTTTCCACTCCTTCCTCACAAAAACACGTGTAAACTTCCTCTAAATTCTCCCTTCCTAATTCCTAACATATTAGTGTAATTAGTAAATATGCTTATAACCCGAATGGGTGATAATATGTGGTTGTAAAAAAAATCTGTATTACTTGTATAAGAACTAAACACATGTATGGGTGTTTGTGTATCAAGAAAATAAATGTATTTCAAATCCAACCAAACAATCCTAAAGTCATGGCTCATGAGTTGAGAGACTCCCTTACTTATGAGAGATGGTGTGTAACCGGTAGGATTGGCCGCAAAAATAGTGTGCATGACTCTAATCGGAGGAACGGCTTGGACCAGACTTTCTACCCCAAGTGGTTTAATATCCTTCTTCGAATTAAATGTTGGTTAAATAAGTTTTAATATGTTTGTAGCTTAACATGGGCTTTATAACTTATATGTAAATGTTTATTGCTATTAAATATTGCAAAACCCGCTTCGGTGGCCGCGTGGTCTATTGCACTTCTCTATCAGTAGACTAGACTGCCGATGACAGAGAGATCGAGGTTTGAATCTCAGTCGGGTGTACCGAGGGTGGTTTTTCCTAACTGTTTTTCAACTCTATCTCTACGCATATAAGGGTACACTTCCTCTTAATATAACCTTCCTAATCCCTAAAACTATTAGCGTAATTAATATATAAGCGTATAACCCAAATGGGTAGTAAGACGTGGTGTATTCCAATTTATGTATCTAACTACTTTAATTTGATTGATTTCTTACAACATTACTTTAAAGTTGTAATTCCTTTACCCAGTATTATTTTTCTCTAAATAAATTCTTTGCTTAATTAAATCGTGATTCTGTTACAGCCACCAATTGGAACGTGTAGATGGGACCCCCCAAGTCTCTCGGAGCTCGGTGTAACGGCGCGTGATCCCAAATAGAGATGGACTATCTCCAACTCCAGGGTCTCATCAAATGCAGCCAACCTGATCTCTGGAGTGCCCGCATATTCGCGTGTGACACGGTACGCACCAGTGCGTAATGGTGTGTGCGTGCACTACTGCATGCGTGGAACGTACCGGGAAATGCGGCAAGTGCGTACACACCGGAAACCCCGCAACTGAAGTTACAATGTCGTCAAATGATTCGCACGAAAAAACCCCGAGATGGTGTGGCATGTTATCACTTTATTTTTATGTTGCTACTGACAAGAATTATTTGCTTTGAGTAGTAATTTTTACTGAGTTAATGTACGAAAGAAAAAATAATAATGAGAACTAAATCGTTGTTTGAACAATATACAACTAACAAATGGATTTGTTCCTACGGTGTGAGAAAATCAATTTGATATCTTGTGACTAAAAAATTGTAAAAAAAAGTGTTATTTTAAATAAACTGACATAAATAAAAGTGAATAAAAATATGTAACACATAACATAGAAGATAAATATTTTTGCCAAATAACCAGGTTAATCGCTTTGAATATATGAACCACGTGGAGATTTTGTTTTCTGTTTTTAATTTTATAGGCAGTGTTCTTATTATACTGAAGTTCACTTATAGGTAAATTATTATTTGTTAAGAAATAATGTGAATGATTGACTTAATAAAATAAATTTCCAGCTTTCCGAATACCTTGCCTAGTTACGTTTTCCGTAAGTGTTGATAAACTGTTAAAATAATATCAGGAAGATTAAAAATGTAATATTTAGTTTATGATAAATAGCATTTATATGCATTATGCCATTATTAATATATAGTTTGAGTAACCTGAAATTAAACACAATTTTGTTTATTAGGTATTTAATATAAAAAAGCTATTTGCATAAAAAATTAAAACCATACTTTTTTACTTATTTGGGTATATAGTGTTTCACTTTAAATAAAATGTGTAGACATAAGCTCTAAGATGACACTTCACAACATTAATCTGTTTCCTTGAACATTAATAATAATTTTTTAATCATTTGACTGAACTATTATCATTCTGGCAGTCAGTCAAGTTTAAGTTCAACCTGAAAAAACATCAAATAAACAAACTTTTTGGGCTCTATTGATGAAATAATAACTGTAAGAAAATGTATGTAGCCAATAAAAAATTAATATTACCAAAATAATATTTTGTTGTAAAATAAAAAATTTACTATTATGTACCACACATATAAAAATCAAAATAGCTAAATTCAATATTTTGTATGTAAAACAGTAATGGTACAATATATTATTGTTTCTTCATATAAAACATCTATAAAAATTTGTGTTTTTGAAAAGGTTAACATTTATTTGGAATAAAAAATAATTGATATTTAAATATTTTGTGTTTTAATACTTTTATTTAAAAGATTATTTTAATACAAATATAAATGCACTCAACATAAACAAAGATGGTATTGACAAATTGTTGAACAAATCTAATTGATATGTTGTGTTCATTTATTAGTGGACACGACTCATATAAATACACAATATTTCAAAGTCTGTGTTCGAAACACCAACCGTTTTACATAGTTCTGCTAGCTGACTAGTAAACTTTTATTTATTGAAACTATGCATAGAGCATGGTGGCGCACATTTTGGACACAGACTTTGAAATACTGTGCTTTTAGGGCCGGTTTTATTTGGGACTTCATGTGCTGTATATGCGATGTGTGAATATCTACAGGAAAGTAACACTTGTAACGAATTAAAATAAAACCATGTGTATTTTATTCCTATAAACCACATAGGCTGTGGTGATCGAATTAAGGAACCTTTGAAGATGAAGAAATATATATATATACAGATACACATCCACCTGTCAACCACATATAAAATTATATAAAGAACTGTGTGATTTACTACGTCTGCTTTCTAGTGGAACTGCTATAATAATTATCTTTTTACGCCTTTTTACTAATCAAATTACTATGAAACCATGTTAGCCTTTTATATTCATACTTAAAATACAAATAATTACCAATATTTGCCATGTGAACATATTATACTATTATATATATATATATATATATATATATAAAATATAATATTTTACTAATATATATATATATATATAATAGTATAATATTTTCACATGGCAAATATACATATTTTTTTTTCACATGGCAAATATATATATATATATATATATATATATATATATATATAAAATAGTATAATATTTTCACATGGCAAATATTGGTAGCTATTTGTATTTTAAGTATGAATATAAAAGGCTAACGTGGTTTCATAGTAATTTGATTAATAAAAAGGCGTAAAAAAAAGCTAATTATTATAGCAGTTCCACTAGAAAGCAGACGTAGTAAATCACACAGTTCTTTATATAATTTTATATGTGGTTGACAGGTGGATGTGTATCTCCGTGTGTGTGTGTTTGTTCAGGCCCGAATTGGTTGTTTACTAATATATTTAAATATTAGAATGATAAGATTTAATAGAGTTTGTTCTTCTTGATAAAATAGCCCTAAAATAATTGTCAACCAAAATTTTGAGGGTTTGGATGTTGTTTTTTTAGCATCACGTCTATCTGTACAGGTATATGTACTGATTACACTAATTATTTTAAGGATGAGAAATGTTTAATTTATAAAGAAGTGTACCCGCATTTGCATGGAAGTAGACTGTAATTTTTTTTTTTAAACCACCCTCAGTACACCCGAGTGAGATTCAAGCCCTGAACTTCCTGTCTACGGCATTCTAGTCCCACATGAGATTGATACCCTAGGCCATGCAGCCACCGAAATAGGTTGTTTGGATGTTAGATAATATTATAAGAGCATGGCTTATTTAAGATTTGTGCTTGTATTCGGAACTCTCTTCTAACTCTATCTCTACCCCTCCTCCCCTCCCCATCCTTTTGAGAATCTTATTAATTCCTTGGAATGTGTGTGGGGGGAGGGGGGTTCCAACAATTCCAGAGTTAGCCAAACCCATCTGAGAATTATTTTTCGACTCCCATGGATTAATGTGCCTTAATTATTTACATAAATAATATTTATTCTTGAAAAAAATATTAACGTGAGATATGTATTTTGAAGTGTTAACAGTATGATAACTATGATCACATTTTAGTACTAAAGTGTTTTTTTAAATGAAATGCTAGATTTCTGAAAAGAAATAACCACTTTTTATATTATTTAAACCCCCAGTCAATATTTTTCTATTTTGTGGCAATATGTTCTACTCTCTTTGTAAAATGTTCCCAAAATAAATCATTCCAGCCCAGTTAACAAAAGATTTTCTGAATGAACGGTAGTACATAAATTCCACAGTAAAATAAAATAAATAATTCAAAGCTAATTCAATCTAACTTTATATAAACATATTTTTTATAAAGCAAACATTGTAGACTCGTTTGGTTCCTAAAACAAGAATCAAGAGAAAGTAAAAATATAAAAATAATATTAGTTAAAAATATAATTTATAAATGTTTGAATTGGTTGGCCTAATTTCGACACAATTTATATATACGTCATACTAATTTAAACGTTTCATTTTATTTTTACAATAGAACTATTGAATGCATGTAGACTTATGTAAGAGTTACATAAAGATTTATTATTTTTAGAGAGCCAAATATTATTTAGAATATTTTGTAAACTGATGGTATACTTGGTCCAGTTATTATAGAAACGTAAAAAAAATGAGATGTAATTTTTCATTCATGTGTGGATGTTATATAATCTAAACTGTCACAAATAGATTTAAATAGAAAACAAATACATAATTTAACTCTACGCTCCTGTAGATGTTTGGAATACTTCACAAAACAAATATATAGTGAATAACTAATAGTTTTATTTAAAACGTACAAAAGCGATGGGTGACCTGGCGGTCTAGGGGTAAGGTGTCAGACTTATATGCTGGCCGCTGGGGTTCAATCCTCGGTCCCGGCACAGATTTATCTGATTACCAAACCCTTCCTTCACCTCTGACAAGACATCTTGTGAATGTGATACACATTAGCGTAAGTGCGTACAACCCGAACGGGTAGTAAGACGTGGTGCTAATAATAATAATAATAATAATAATAATAATACAAAAGCGATGTTGCCGTTTATCACACGGGCCTTCCCTGCGTTTTTGATGTGACAATCTAACAAATGTTTTTCGTAATGTTCATTGCGTGTACTAAACTAAACAACCAAAGTTTACCAAAGTGTATAGAAAACTACTACTTGTTTGGGTACCCACACAAAACCCTTTCACCCTTTGAATATTTAAAAAAATATATCGTTAGAGTTCAATATATTTTTACGGAAATTTCATATTTTAGCTATACCCTTGGTTAATATTGTGTAATTCAAGCTCATTGTAAATCAAAATAAATAATCTATTTTTTTAATGCTTTTCAACCTTGAACTGACCTTTTTTTAAACTCTACTTCAATTTTATATCTACATTTATGATAAAATACAATTATGCTCAAACTGTGATACGTAGTGGTGTGCAAGTTCGTCTGCAGAAGGGACCATAAGAAAAAGGGTGGAAGAGTTTGAGAGTACAGTATGGTCATGCTTACTTACATACTTAAGGCCGATTCACACAGAGTGCTAAGCTAATATTTACTCTGCTGAACTTTTAGAAAAATAGTGGGCCATGTATTTAAATGTGTTGGTTCACACAGAAAGCTAAGCTATGACTTGCCACGCCACGCTATGTTCTTTCCAATTGCTGACCGAGCAATTTTTCCATCTCCCATATTGAGCCATCTTACGTTGCGCATGCGCATAACGCAACTTGGGCTCCTTGTTGAACAGACGCAGTGCTGGTTTGGTGAAAATAAATAAACAAGTGTTGAAGTTTGTTTTCAGTTTGTTTCACTTGTATTTAAGTAATATTCTATTTAGGTTTTATATTTAATAAATGTGTTTATATTAAAATTAAAGCGTTAATTGAACAATTCAAACCTCCACCTCCTAAATATTCTTCAGCTTTCAAAACAGCAGCATCTTTTCTTCCTCAGTACTATCATCTGAACTCAAACCAAACATTTTGTAGAACATCATCATAACTAAACTTCACTGGAGCAGACCAGAAAGAAACAACACTGAATTCGGGAGTGAAAAGAGGGACCATGGCTTAGCTTAGCTTAGCATTCTGTGTGTGTCGGCCTTTTCTCTATGACATTAGGAAATCGAAGGTTCATTGCCACATTTATAAATGTAATACGCCAAAATGTATATCTTGAGCTAGTTGTAGCTAGTCCATCTCACTACACCCTCTCTCTTTCAGGTACATTTAATGTTATTTTCCCATCTGCGTCTGGGTCTTCCCAATGGGTTTTCCACACAATACACTGAACAAGGTTCTGTATTCTTAATTTCGCGCTGCGTGTCCTGCCCACCATAATATGTGACAATCGATTATCCTAACAATGTATTGTGATGAGCACATGGTATGTAATCTCATATAATCCCCAGTAGATTCATCCCTTTTTGGATTAAATATCTTCCTAAGAACCTTGTTTTCAAACACCCTAATTTATTTTAATTGTGTAATCCAGGCGACCACATTTCATAACCATAAAGGACAACCGGTAAAAATTATTGTTTTGTATATTCTGAGGTGGTTTTTTTTACATCCCCTCACAGGGGGCAAGATTTTAACAACTTACTGACCGAATAATGGCATGCATTTCCTGACTGTATTCTCTTCCTAATTTCCACCCGAATAATATTGACATTCTTTGCAAACTTCACTAAGTCAACAACAATTTATACTAAAGGTGGTATTTCATGTGAACTAGGCATAAGAAAATAAGTCTATTCAAAATTATATATTTTACTGCTTGATAAAGACTTCCATTAAAATAATTTTCTGGTTTGGCCAGGGGAAAATTAGTTACTTTATTAATATGTTCTATATATACATCAAACGCTTATAAAGTGGTCAACTTTGGAGGGGGGAAATTTAATCCGATGTTTTGTTTAAATTTGATATTTTTTAAATAAAATTGTAATTTGATACGTTGGGTTACATTTAAACCCCGAATAATTCAATCTTTTACGAAATTTTGAACTCCATTGACTCATTTAATTCTGGCCATACTAACAGACTCTAATTCCATAATAGCGATACCCTAAAAGAGTACTGTTTTTACCTAATTTTCAATTATGTGTAGTCTCTTTAATTAACACCCTTTAGTCTAGTGTTTGCCCCAAAAACAATATCACAATAACATTATTGATAATATCCTAAGGAAGTAAAATACACGTTTGGGAAAAATCATAAAAAATATATTTATTTTTAAGGTGAGGTGGAAGCGGAGGAGAGAAAATGCCAGTGATTTTGCAGTTTTTATAGCAAAACTTTGTTTTGGCTAAAATAAATAAAATATTGCTCCAATAGCAAGACAGTTTAATTTTCTTCACATGGTGACCTCAATAGTCTTTGAATATCTGTCGGGGTGTCCTGGAATTTAATGACAACTTTTTCTATTCATTTAAAAAGTGTCTCATCTAATGCCACTATGCCTATGGCAGATATTCAAAAGCTGTTGATATCACGATGTATACAAAATTAAACTAAACGTTTCTACTGGAGAAATATTTTATTTATTCTGGCAAAAAAGTTTTTATGTTATAAAAAATTGCAAAAACACTGGCCATTTCTCGTGTTCCCAACATCCCCACCTTAAACCTTCGGCTAAATATGCACACAAGTTTCTTGACTTGAACCCTTATTTTAGACGCAACCTATCAAAGAGGGCCCAAAGTATACAATAAAATAAGAACAGGGCAATAGGAGTGAGCAGCTTGAGTAATAATAAGCATCTGAGTACATCAAGAGTACCCATGGGCATGCAACCCAATACAGTTGCGGAAAAAATCCCAGATATTTAAATAATATTTAGTGTTACCTAGAAAAAAAAGTAATTANATATATGAATTCAATAGATAAATACTCTTAGATATAATAAGCCTAAAAGTAATTATTAATATATAATAATTCTACGCCCATTGTAACTTAACAAAAGGGTAAAACAAAATTATTTAGAAAAGCCATTAATTTGATACTAACAATACTTTATGTATATCTCATGAAAACATCAAATAATTTGCTATTTCTCATTTAAGATTTTCATACATAATTACTCAAACGTTTCTAGAGATACTTATTCTCCAACTATTTCTTACATTCATTTGTTAGCTCGTAATAATTTAATACAGTTATTCGGAATATTGATCATAAACTTCAAACTTATAATATAAGAACAATTTACGTTAAACTATCATGTAATATTATAAATTAAAATGGAGATAATAACAACATATAATATGACACCTAACATTAGCCTGGGCAAAGAAAAATATTTAACCAAAATAATGATCTAACGTTTGTCCATCTATCGCTTCACTAGTGCTATCCAGAAATTCAGTGTCATAACTTATATCCTAATATGTTAATTAATTATTTAAAATGCAATAAAAAGCAAACTAAAATATTTTGCCTTTAGTTTGATCAAAGATTTAACATGTTTAAAGGTTTTCAACTCTCCCTCCACGCAAATGCGGGTTCACTTCCTTTGATTCATCCTTCCCAATTCCCAATCAATTAGCGTAATTAGTACTTAAAGCAGTATAACCCGAACGGGTAGCAAGACGCGGTGCTAAATAATAATAATAATAACATGTTTGAAATTTAACCCGAAATAGTATTGCTGTAAAAATAATGGAATTTTGAAGAAGTTACATCTAGATAAATATTAATGCCGAAACCGAATTTATGCTTATATTTCATAATAAATAAACCGAAGTCTCAGCTTCGTCCTACTAAACCAGAGCAATGTCCAAGAGTAATCATCATATTTCTCCGCCAGTCTTTTATATGATTTGCACAACTCCAGAACACGGAATGTAGGTATAGCAGGGGGGAGGGGGGGCAAAGACAATCAAACAAGGGGAAGGATCTACGTGTGACTCGAGGCTTCCACTCGTTTCTCGAAGATATTTGAACGTATGGACACTGGAGTTGTAGAGTCATCTTTTTTCTTCTTAAGTTATTTGGCTTGTCTTGAGCTCGCGGCTTTGATTCTTGGGCGGAGCCATTTAGTTGGTCGTGGCGTGATGTTGTGATCGGGTGTGTTGTCTCTCTCTCTGGTTAGTGTGCAGCGGAGCTAGTTGAAAGGGGTAAGTAGATGTTTTGGCCGACTTGTTTTCTTTTCACGTGTAGCTAATGCTATAGACTACTATAAATCAAAGTAAAAAAAATCAAAATAGATATCTTAAGGGTTATGGAATTTCGTTGAAATCGGATCAAAGCTAATATTTTACCATTGGGATAGCCTTGATTTTTTAACGTGGGCGTCAGGAACAAAATCGCCATCAAATGCCACCCATGTGTGAGAAAATATTCTCACACTTTGGCATTACTATCAGAATGTCACTTATGAAGCTTCAAAAACAATAAAACAATCTTCAAATATCCCACCATTTTCTGTTGTGAATTTATTAGAATGGTTTTATTTATTTGATCAAGGTTAGATGTATCTTTATCTAAACTTTCACTTTGATCTTGGGACTGAAACATTTTGAGAAATGTAACGATTTTAATTCAATATTGAAATCTTTCAACCAAATTTTGGCGTGAACCATATTTTTTATAAACTACAAACCATTTCTTAAATAGCGCGTGATTTATATTTCAAAATATGGTTCCTGTAAATAAAAGTCGGAATACTCCTACAGGGTTGTTTTCCTTAGAAACCCTATAGTATGAGTTTAATTAATGGAAAAAATGGTGTGAATATGTGACATTAAATCAGGATCAACGGCTTTTTAAATATTTGTGGAACCATGATACGAGGCTTTACCAAAAAGGCTCAACATCTAGATTTCTTCTAACAAATACAATAATAATTTACAGGGTTGCAACGGAAAACTTTAAGGTATTTGAGAATTAGTAGCGAGATTTCCTTTCCACCTAAATATAAGGAATTTCGTAGTTTTCTTTCTTTTCTTATTGATATAACAAAGGGTTGTTGTAGGTGAAGAAAGAAAGGGAGCTTAATCTTAGACAGAATAGATAAGTAGTTCCATAAAACGACACAAACCATTGTATTTTAAGCCGTGTGGCTCCACAACTATTAAAACTGCCTTGTTGACCGAGGTGGCTGCCTTAAGCGTAATATATAATACAAAAGTACTAAGTAGGTTACTTAAGGTTCTAAGTTCGAATGACTTGAGTATCAGATTGGATTTAATCGGTTCTACCTCGGGTTGAAACTAATAACATTGTTGATGAGTTCCAAAAGCTACCGCTGCAGTCGTATAATGTTATAGAAAGTTTGGTCCGGAGAGACAAGAGGAGACCTGTATTGTGCATCACAAGGTACGTGAGTAGGGAGGCGGGGATTGTATTCCCCCTCACCCTCTTTCACTCACAACCTGGTCACTAACTTTGTACACTCCCATTTTGTCATACGAGTTGGGTGTCTCATATCTTAAGGTGGGATTATAAGGATTGTTAGTTAAGGCCGGTATTTTTACAGTTTGTATCATAAAAATAGATGTCCATGCGTTCAATCCCAGCAGAGATCAACGTATTTTTCTTGAACGATCAAAATCCGTAGCACAATTTCCTTCAGAAAAGAAGTAAAGCCATCAGTCACATGTCAATTATGGCATGTAAAAGAACTCTGGAAGGTATGTGAAAATACCTTTCCCAGCAAAATTGATTGGTCGTTTCGCTCTCGCTCATAGAAAATTATCGTGTACTGATATAATCAGTCGATTCAGAAAGTGCATGTTAAATACCTAAAAAAAAAATATAAGAAAAAAAGCTTTTCCTCAAAAATAAGCTAAATATTTTGCTAGTAGAAATATATTTTAATTATCTTCACACAATAATCTCAACAGTTCTTGAATATGCGTCAAGGGTGTACTAGAATTTGATGAGAAGTTTTATTTTCATATAAACAGTTTCTCATCAAATACCACTATGCGCATGACAAATATTCAATACCTGTTTAGATTAATATGTGTAATTTTATATTCTAGAAATATTTTATTTACTTTGCAAAAAAAAAATTGTTTGCTATGAAAACTGAAAAAAAAAATCTTTTCTCGTCTTCCTTTCAATCACACCTTAACTTGGGGTCGGTGGCGCATCTGAATACTTTGCTAAATATCCCAGGGTTCGATTCTCTGTGTTTTGAAAAATTGTTAGATATTACCCCTCTCACAGTGATATTATGGCTGGGGGATGGGTTGTATTTGCTCTATTTTTCCAAACTTTCATCAATCTCATACCCCTATGCAGGCCATACCCTAAAAAATTTAACTTTTTCAAATTCATGAGAAAAAAAAAATAACAGTGATATTTTGTTAAATAGAGTATATATACAGCTGTCACAAATTGTAATAAGTCTTGAGTGGCAAGCTCAACAAAGTCTTGACCGAGGGAAATAAAGAGGTTCATAACATTTCATCAAAGTCTGCGTTAAAACATTTCTTTATCAAACTTCCATTGTATATAAGTAATTTTGAAAAATTACACCTCAATATGGGAATCGAACAATGTTGTAATTTAATAACATTCAGAGAAACGTCATGTATCCCCTTAAATCCGAGTCTTGGAGTACGTACCACAGCTGGGGAAACACTGTTCTAAAGTTAAGTCAATTTTACTAAAAATTTAATCATTCTTTTAAAGACTTAATCTAAGGAATAATTCTAAGAAGGGTAGTTGTGAGGAAGTGCACCCGCATTAGTATGGATAAGGGATGTGAAAACCCCAGGGGAGATATTTGTGGAAAGGGGGATTCCAAGTATTTCGTAAGCAACTTAAGAGGAAGGCAGGTTCAAGTTTTGCTTATTTTTGCAGAAATATGTTTACGTAAGACAGAGAGAGAAGGGAAAGAATGGCGCAGTGTCCCAGCCACCCGAAATGGACACATAATAATTAAAAGTTTCGATATGTGGATTTAATTACCTTGATCATCAGATAATAAGTAGATTAGAGTTATTTTATAACTAGATAGTCAATGTGTTTACTTATAATACTCTTTAAATAATTTAATAAATTTGAATTAAAATTGTTTTAATAAGTTTATCGCTTTTTTTAGTTGTACTTGATAAGTACAATAAATTTAGATTAATTTTAAAACAGTGTTAGTTGTGTGTTATTTTGCACTATTAATTTAGACCTCTACTTTAATAACTAGTAGCAATTCATAAATTGTATGAAAAATAATAGTTATTCCTGTAAATAAATAATAATAAAGTCTACAAATACAACTTAACTAAGAAGGGGGAGGGGGGGAGGAGTAGGTAGTTTGTTAATTTTGCTTACAAGAGGGCTTAAGGGGTCAAAAGTCCTAAAATATTTTTACATAATACTTGAACGACCCCAAACCGCTGCCAGTGCCTCTGGCCTTTATTTGAATTTAGACCTCCTAACCACAGTAAATTGGGTATATCATATCTTGACACCTCGGACTGTGTGATCACAGGGGAGGGTATGGTAGTTTGTTAGATAGTGCGAGTTTCTGTATTTAATTTGTAAATACAGCAGTGGAATAAGAGACCAGCGAAACTATTTAACCAAACTGTAACAAATACAACTATATTAAATTATTATTATTTTAAAATAAAATAAATGGTACAGTTCACCGTACAGATTTTGCATTTCAATTGAAAATTTACTTTGTTTTTGGTATCAAAGGCCAACACAAAAGTAAATTTTCAATTCAATGGGCCAGTTGAAAACTGTATTTTAGTTTTAGAAATATTTGAGTGTATTTTGAGTGGGAAATCGTTGAAGTAAAACCACCTGAGTACACCCGGCTTTGACTTGAACCCCGACCTTCCCATCACTAGGAAACTGGACTATAAATGACACTGAAGCCTGGGATTATTCATGAGGTTGGCTTGGAGAAATATTTTTTGGGGTATAAGTAAAAGTAATTATATTTATATATAAAATAAGAAACTATGAAATTGTATTTAATAAGCCTTTGAAAAGACAAAATGTGAGATAGTTCGTTCACGGTAGGAGTTTACCTCTGAAAGGCCTTTTTCCCTACCATAAATCTATTATATAGTAGGATATTGGTAGGAAAAAAGACCTTTCAGAGGTAAACTCCTACCGTGAATGAAGTATAAGAGTGGGAGCGTTGTGTGTATGGAGCATTGGAATAGGGAAGATAAAACTAAGGTAAACTACTTGCTTAGTAGGTAGAACTCATGGTGAATTCGTCTTAGTTAGGGAAGAGAGCGTACAGGTTTAAGAACTGTGGGGAAAGCACTTTAAGGATTGTATACTACTGTACTTAAGACCTCGTCTCGTTCCATGGATAACACCAAATTTAGGTTAATACAGCTTGAATCATGCATCGCATCGGTGTGTTTTTGCGTAGTCTACTTTAATAAATGAGTATAATTGTTATCAGTGAAACCATTATACTCTATTTTCTTTAATATACTAAGAACAAAATAACTGAATATTCTAAAATTATTAAATCTACCCTAATTTGAGTGTTGTCAACTTCAATGTGATTTCTGGCTTAAGGTAGATGTTTTGTAACGCAAGTTAAGGGCGGTGTTTTTACAGTTTGTATAGCAAAACATTTTTGGCCAAACTAAATAAAACAATTCTTCAATAGAAACATATGTAGAATTTAATCGTCTTCACATGGTGACATCAATAGTTATTTAATATATTTAATGATAATAGCGGCATTAGATGAGAAACTTTTTAACTGAAGATAAAAGGTTGTCAATAAATTCTAGGACAATCTTGACAGATATTAAAGAACTGTTTATATCACCATATGAAGAAAATTAAGCTAAATATTTAAACTGAAGAGATAGTTGATCTATTTTGGCCAAATAAAATTATGTAAAATTTTCAATAACACCTACCTTTTCTCGCTTCTCCTACACTTCCACACTAAGCGTAATCTTGTATTTAATTTTTCGATAAATCATCCTTGAGAAAGGCACAACACACAGCTCCCTCTACATTTCCCAAATAAACAACACCGCTAAACAATTGAAATTGCTTATAACAGTAACCACCCATTTCGGTTTATATATACTCCAAATTCAGTATCTCATACAAAAATCGCCCCTTCCCAACCATTTAAACCTTTGTCACACCCGGACGCGATTGGACTAACCGACCTAGGTTCTTTAGAAGTCACAGAATGATACTGGCACCTTGTGTCAGAACACAAGATGTTGAATGGACTGAATATCACCTCCACACCAACTTCCAGAAAATAATATCCTTCTAAATCCTCCTAGACTTGACTAAATCCAACAAGCATCCCGCCAAAATCCCCTAAAAAACACCAACATACCTGGAAAACTACTACTTCCAAAATTTCAAGATTAAAAAATGTCCCAAATATCTTTGAAACCACATAGTTCTCATTTCGTAATCATAATTTACTACTCACAAGGCTTATAGTTAGGAAAATATTTACTTATTACAGCCCATTTCTTCGGTTACACTTGTACAGAACGGTTTTAGTGATCATACACCTGGGGTTTAATTATTCAGTACATATTGTAATGTGTCTTATTTGGGAGTATGAAACTGTGATTTATTATATTATTGTTAAAATAAAATCAATAATATCCTTTATTGAAAATCATTAATTATTTGAAAAAAAGTGATAACAAGTCCCGATATCACAAGTGGTTATTTGGATTAAAACATTTAATCTATATCGCAATGCTCGACACGAATTAAGCTTCACGATATCTCAGCCTAGATTGGGGGGAGGGGGTTGAGCTCCCACTTACTAATGCGTACATATCAGAGAGTTTCTACCTTCTCGAATGTTCCATAAGCTACACATGTATTGCACCATTCAATCTTTTCACACTTGTTTACTTCCAAAGAAGATTTCTGGTGTATCTGGGCATGAGAAGGAGGGGATTGTCATTTAATACCTTGCAATACTACAGCAAAGATAATGTTATAATAGCGTATTACATTTATTATGTCTGAATTTATGTCTGTTATTTATGTCATTTATTATGTCTGAATTAAAATTATAATCACCCTCACACCATGCAACCTGTAACTCATAAAGTAAAATCATTCCCAGCCGATATAAAGCTTATGTCAAACAGGTCCAGAATAAAGGTGAGTACAGAAAGAAAATAGTCTCTGAATATAGACACTTGTACTTGTCCCACAGAATTGGCACATAGAGAAGGGGGATAAAATCCTTAAAACCTATCAGTTGTTGCCAGCCCAGTTCATAATCTGATGAAGAGCTTCTAGTTCTTAACACAAGCCTTGTGCCAACCAGAGTAGCCAAATATGTTTACAGGACTTGGAATTGTCCTTATTCTATTAGTCATTGATTAAAAAACATGTTCGTGTCTTATACCCCAAAAATTCAGGGATTATTTTGTTTTAACTATAGGAAATTATTTTCTGTTCTCTTGCAAAGCGATGGTGGAACTTGAAAAGCACATCGGTTGGTGCCGGAAGCTGAGGTACAATTAAATGTTCATGGCAGTAAGCTGGTCGGTATGGGGTACCCGTGTTGGCTAACACGAAACTGCTTTCTCTCTTTATGAGAGGTCACATTTGTAAACACAGCCTAATATCTTATGGAGGTCAGCGACGATCGTCAATAGTAATCTGAAAAAAAGGTAGCCTAATTTATTTTTGAACACACCTTTCAGTGAGCAGCCTTGGTAAGCGATAAATCTCCACGAAGAAGTTCGGCTCTAACGCATTATCTAATTGTATGATGCGATATTTTAAATTAGGGTTAACAGTGAGGTCAAACGATTCTAACAGGGGTCTTTTTCTTTAACAACCCTATAGTTTGAGTTCTATTTGTAGAGACGTATAAAAATGTGATCTTAGTTCATTTTCAACGACTCTAAGCATATTTATGGAGCTGTGCGATTAGTCTTGATGGGAAAAGGTTCTATATTTATCCTTTCTCTAACAAATACAGTACTTTTTTGATAGGCTCACAACAGAAAATTTAAAGATGTCTGAGAAATGACAGTGAGCCTTCCTATTAGCCTTGATAAAAGAAGTTTCGTTATTTTCTTTTTCTCCGTTCTTATTGACATGACAAAGGGTGGTTGTAAGTGAAGGTCGAAAGAAAGTATGAACTTAAACAGAATAGAAAAATATTTCAATAAAACGACACAGACAATTGTGTTTTAACCGTGTGGCCTGACAGCGATTGATAGCTTTCCCGTTGACCAAGGCGGCCACCTTAAGACAACAGCCCAACGCCCAATCCCAGTTGAATAAAAAAGATAAAGATCAAAAGAAAAAGAAAAATTCCAGCATTCCTCTCCATAACGGAATAATTCTAGTTATTTGACCAAATTAATTTTTTTGGGGACCCGACTATACAGTATCACTTCACCTCCGCCGCTGAGGGGGGAATTCTAGAAACTTCACCTGAACTCGAGAATGTGAGAACCTTGTAAACCATGAGCTGTAAACTGAGGACGATTGTTCGAACTGTGATCACTATGAGGCCATTTTCATCCATTTCATGAGAGAGGAAGTTTTGCGAAAGTGGTCGCAAACGTGGTCGCCCACTTCTCTCACGTCCATAAATTGTCTCCCTTCTCCGGATAATATAAGAGTAAGATGTAACACAAGAGCAAGATGGTTGTAACAACAAAATATTGCTGGGAAACTATGTTTGAATTTGTTATTTTTCCACCGCATCTTAATATAATAGAATTTTGGTAGGGCAAAAACTTTTAAATTTTGGACAAATTTTACAAACGTATATTTTTCGGGCAAAATTTAATACATTCTACTTTATTAATAGTATAATTTCACAGCCATTGATACTATATATAAAAAGTGGTAGTTTAATGAGTTCCTACCTATATAAAACAGACTACCTGTACGGTATATACACATCCTAACTACGCTAATGAGGTAAGGATAAGAAAGCTACAGTTGACCGGAAATGTACCCGCATTGGCACGTCACCATAAAACCAGACTAGATTAGTATTTAGTCCACATGCTTACCAGTAAGTGTGGTTTAATGTTGATATAAATTTAAATCTGGAAAGTTCAGTACACACGTGCGCTTGACAAACAAATTTTCCACAATTTCCTTGTTCCGTTGTCCTGAGGCGTTGTGTGCTTAGGACAATGACCGACCACGTCCTAGAGACATTCTTTTAGCACCATTTTGGACAATATGCTTCCTAGAGACATTAATTCGAGTCGTGTTGAAGGGGAAGGGGTATGCTTGTTTTTTAGCAAATAAAGGGAAGATAGGGTTAATTTGGAGTTAGCTTTGATTACTATATCAACAAAAAATTCCTGTAAGCTTCTAATCTCACTCATAAGACCTTGTATAAACAGTCATAACTTTTTATATTATTTTAATAAAATCGTTTGTTATAATCTATTTATTTTTAGCACCGCATCTTACTACCCGTTTAGACTTTACGCGTATGTACTAATTACACTAATGTTTAAGGTATTGGAAAGGTTTAATTTATGTGAAAAACCATTTAGAAAAAAGCACTTAGTACACCCAACCGGGATCAAAACCCAATCTCCCCGTTGTCAGCAGTCTCGTCTAACACGAGAGTAGTGCTTTAGACCATGCACCCACCGAATTGGGTAAAAAAAAAATCACATACGGCTTCCAACTCTCTTTACAGGCAAATTCAGATACATTTTATTTAATTATATTTGCTTCTTCCCTTAATCTGTAACGTAAATAAGAGGATAGCCCGTATGGGTAGTAAGACACTATGTACAAATTTGTTCATGCAACAAAAACATTTAAATTGATAATAAATGTGTACCTAACAATTACCTTTGTAAATAATAGTAATTCAAGAGCATTCCAATATATCAATTTATTAACATGATGACCCAGATGGTGTTGAAATTATCTGCTAATTATTTAAAATATTTGACGTATTATAATGCAATTTAAACTTATTCTTGCAATTAAAAAACATATAGACATGAATAATAACTTAAAGTCTTCGTCTTAAAATCAAACTAGCAAACCCTTGTGCAAATTGCGCAATGTCAAGGTAAAAATAGGAAAATATATTATTATTTGTCTAAACTAAAGAAAATAAATATTTTTTCTCGACTAATTAAAAAATAAAGAGATGTATATTTTAGTTTTAAAGAAACTTTATTTAAAAATTGAAAATATAAAGTCCTCGCTCATCAATTTAGACCAATAAAATAGGTCAATATTTGATCTAACAAGAATATACACTTTCGTATTAAAGAAAGAGATTACACGTAAGTGCACCGCATTTCACTGTAAATATAATCTTCTGTCCATCTAGCTATCTATATATATATATATATATAACTATTAACTTATATTAATATAACCCACCTCGGTGGCGTAGGGTGCTAACGCGCTTGTCGTGTTGAAGCTCGACTGCTGAGGACGGGGAGATCGAGGTTCAAATATCGGTAGGGTGAACTGGGGGTGGTTTTTCTAAATGGTTTTCCACTCTCCCTCCACGCAAATGCGGGTTCACTTCCTCTAATTCAACCTTCCCAATTCCTAATCCATTAGCGTAATAAGTACTTAAAGCGTATAACCCGAACGGGTAGTAAGACGCGGTGCTAAATATTATTATTATTATTATTATATTAATATAATTAAGATTTTGTGTGTCAGTCATGAGCATTGTGGAATATCTACCACACACATTGGTCTGAAATTTAAAAATTAGTTGCCCCTGTGCAAGAGCATGTGACCCTCAAAGCTGAAATTTTAAAATTTAGATTTTTTTTTTCTTTATTAAAAGCTGTATTGGAAAAGATAAAATTAAGGCATTGTCTTCTGTTTGTTTGAAGAAAAGAAAAGCGTTGCCAAGGCTAACCACGCAATGTATTACGTGGTTATTATGGGCAATATCGGGTATTTCTGCAAGTCGTATATACTATATTAATAAAATTGATTGATTCTATTAATTTTAGAATATATAATATACAGTAAATCTTATACTATATTCGTACTTAATACTACACATGAATAATTTGTTTCAAATTTGTTTTATGGATAACACTTTGAACTAATAACAAGGGCTTTATAATTTTAATTAATGATTTAGGGAGGCTGGTTTTTTTAATTTCATAAATTTAAACTAAAGGCGTGAATATAATCTTTTTAAAACACAATGGCCCAAATGCTAAATCCTTCTCGTCAGCCCCTTTCATTAATCGAGAGCTTTTTCCAACGCACCAACAAATTTTCAGAAATCAAAGAGCCCTATTTTCCTTTTTATGTTTTGTTTTGGGAGGGAAGGGGGTGAAGGATCCGTAATTAATGGTTCTAAAACTTTGGAAGACGAAGATGAACTGTTGGTGGAAGAGACCAAGAGGATGGGGGGGGAGGGGGTGTTTGAATACCTCCTCAACCTGAGTCACGTTTGATACAAAGACGTCGGGAAGAGATTGGAAAAGACTGAATCTCGTCTTCATTCACAAGTTTTAGCCAGTCTAAAAAAAACTTAAACTTGCACGCCTTCTGGAGTTTTTTTTTTTTTTTTTCTAAAAAAAGGTAAGAGCTTGCAACTTTATTAGTTAATATTGAGTACGTGTTACTATCCAAGACTTTCTTACTTTATTGGAGATTCTAGTTTCAGCCCTTGGTGAGAAAACGGATAAAGCTCAGAAACTTCTTGATTAGAAAGTGTAAAAGGATCTTAAAATAAAAGTGCAACCGTCTTTCATGGATGCACAAATGTAAATATGGCTCTTATGAATGTATAGAAGGAATTTGCACTTGGGCCACCACAGGAATAGCCTTTTTTTCTACCACTCAAACAAGGTCACATGAACTACTTATATAGTGCAGTTTCGGGATTGAGTTTCCGAACACTTTGTGTGTGTATATATATACACATATTCCCCCTTTTTAGATGGACCAGTCTGTTGTTTATTATTAATATTGTGGTGTATTCTGCTGTCAGGCTTCAAGGTGTGCAGCGCCACGTGCCTAACTCCTATTCAACCTGTTTTACACGCATGCTTGCAGAACTTTGCTCTCCCGGTGCTGTACGCCGAAACTTTGGGCACAATTTAATGATATTAGCATAGTTTGCAGGATGAAAGTGTAAAAGTATTTTGTATTACTTTTGGTTCAAACAAACTATATGTACAGTTTGAGCTATGAGTTTCCGAACACTTTGTATATATATTACTAGGGGTTAGGCCTGTCTCTGACTGGCATAGTGTCAGATTTCACGCGAATTCTGTTCCTTGTTGTTTTTATCTAATAGTTTTAAAAACAAGATGTACGATTTATGTCAATGGGCCTGACAGGTTTTCAGGATTTTTTTATTGTTTCAGATTTTTTTTTTTAAATATGACATGCTCCATAGGTCAAAACTATATCTATAGACCTACAAACGTGATTGGTGTGTGCTTAATACCTAATGGGGCTAACTACGCTACTTAAGTAATCAGCGTGGAAATTATTGGCTTTGTACTTTATCGTTAAGTATGATTAAAAAAACTCGGGCAGTTAAACAGACACCACATGGATTCTATTATAAAGATGTGTTCTGTGACGAGTTTAACTACTTTAAAAATTATTTATTTTTTGTATAGGTTAAAATATTCTTCATATGACGATTCTAATTATAAATCAAGTCCATATTGAAAAGTAAGAAGTAAGCCAACTATTAAATATTAATTGTTAAGAAAAGTTTACTTGTTAATGATTTTAATTTATATACATTAATACATTGTTAGGATATATTTTAAGTGCCTAGTTGGATTTGTGCTTGTTTCAGTTTGAAAAAATAAGTTAAACTGTGATTTATTTTTTTAAGAAATAAACGCTAAAATTCTTTAACAGTCTTGTAAAAAATCACCAACTGAGATATTTCAAAAATGTTTAGTAATCAATTAAGATACTTTGTCAATTATTATGAATTTCTAATAATGTTCATATTTATTTGGTAATAAGTAGTAAATGAAAAAATTAAATCTTCATTATTATTATTTTATTCCCTTCTCCTTATTTAATGTTTAGTCTTCTATGACGACATGTTTAGGTGTTATATATTATGATGTATGAAACTTTTTGTGGGATGATCAACAATTATTGATCATTACACATAAAGTTTCATACATAATAATAATAATTCAAAATTCCACAAACCTTCCGGCAACATGTATTTTAAACAAATCATCGTAATCATTAATAAGACCTAAAGATGGTGTAACATAATAACACCGAAACATGTCGTCATATAAGACTAAATATCAAATAAGAAGAAAGGAATAAAAGAATAATAAAGAAGACTTAATTTTATAATTCTTGTGGATTTCCAGTTTTATTAAATTATCAAAAGAAGCTATTTTTAAATTAATCAGATTTCAATGTTTCATAGGTCTGTAAAAATACTGAGTAGTCTTCCAAATAAATTGTTTATATATACTTAATTTGAGTTAGATCTTCAGCAGAATAGTTGTATAATATTTGTATTTCTTCAACTCGATTGAAATAGGACAAAACTCACCAATGTAGACCAACGTAACCAATTTACGCTTCAACATTTTTTTTTTTTTTTTG
>CABEEJ010000068.1:176029-217247 GCA_901482245.1 Timema douglasi
GTTGGAATCTTCTGTGATGATGCGTGAAGCAAAAAAAAAAAGTCGTTCTCACGTCCAGTTTCCTTCGGGATAAGCTGTTTGTTAGCCTGGCAGTAAACAGGGTAGTTAAGCCCTAGTAGACGAGTGGCTGGGCTGCTCGCTCGCTTGGAAGGGTGAAGGTAAGTACCACACGAGCAGTTTATCTTGGGACCATCACTGACTTATCGATTGATGACACCACACATTATAAGCAAACACGTTGGAGAAATAAAACAATTGAATTAAGTTTATAAATTGAAGGAATTAAGTTTTGGCGGATCTACTTAGGGTAAATAAGAATTTTAAAATGTATGGAAAAGTTTTCAAGTACTATACACTACATGGGTGGAAACAATGTTTTAGTATATTTCGATTGCCAGGACTTGTTAACGAACTAAATGAGTATTATGTTAAGTATATATGGCTAGGATATAATCAAAATTGTATCATACAGGTAGGAATTCATATTGTGCCCAGATGGGTGGTGAGATAATAAATCAAGTATATGTTTAAATGATGATAAAAATATATTTTCAAAATAAGTCTTATTTACAGATAGATTTAAAATTAAAACATGCATCTAATAACTACACAACATTAAAATATCATACCATTCATCTTATTTTAAATATTAATGGATTAATTAGTTTAAAAACAAAAATATACGTAGTATTAAAATAACTAACCAAGTTATTATGTAATATTAGGTGTGATGTTTCTTACAACCAAGTATTTTAAAGTTAAAATCAAAATGTCTTCGTCTCAAAAGGCTTTCTAAACAACATTGGTGATCACGCGGGTGAATATTATTATTAGCACCGCGTCTTACTACCCGTTCGGGTTATACGCACTTACGCTAATGTGTAATACTAGGGTGATTGTGAGATGAGATGGAGTACCTACAGTTTATCGTGGGATCCGAACCACGGTGGAGGCCTGGCACGCCACACATTCACAAGTTGTGATTAATACACGTCTGGTCAGAGGTGAAGGAAGGGTTTGGCAATCATATAAGGCTGTGCTGGGACCAAGGATTGAACCCTGGACCCCCAGCACAGAAGTCCGACACCTTACCCCCTAGACTGCCTGGTTACCGCGCGGGTGAAGAACTTATCATTCTTGTATTGTTTGGTTTGCCAGTTATGGGAAATGAGGGCTCAAATCTCTTTTGGCGGCACAGATATGATTATTCTCGGACGGTTTTACACCCTCCAACCCCGCAAATGCGAGTATACTGACTTTAAATTCTACCTTATTTCTACATTTATGTAAATAGTGTAAATATACTGGATGGGTAATAAGGCGTGGTACACATAAGAAAATATAGCTCATAGCTGGATATATTTATGTACTGTACCTTATCGTCCTCTCTTAGCTCTACAGTTTGTTCTCTAACTCTCTCTTTCTCTCTTTCTTCATATATCTGGCTCTTACACACACATACACACACGCGCGCGCGCTCATGAGCCTCAACTTCACTCTTCATTAGACACCCTCCTCGGCGCGCCTCGCGAGTTTCAACTGTCTTCCACTTCCACGTCCACTTCATACACTTCTCCCTCGTTCGTCCTCTTTCTTCTTGAGCTGCCCCTGGGATTTCCCACCACGTCTTTTAGCAAGATGTGTCTCCAACAATGAGGCTTCCCTCCCTTCCCCCAGCTTTCACCCCATTTCCTACATCTCTGTGACAAAAAATAAAGGAAGGGAGATTTTTTTTTAAACAAGACGGTGTTTGACAAAGATCTTTATCTTATTGTGTGCTAAGGTTTTGTAATGCCCTTGTGATCTTTTACAGGATGATGTAAGTAAGCATTCCTTTGCAGTTCTTCTTTTAGAAAACTTTGGTTTGATACTTTAAAGTACGGTGTTGTGAAGGTGTATTTATTTTTCTATTTTCTTCTTCCAAGTTTGTCCCTGTGATCACTCGTAGTATATTATCTAGTATGGCATGATTTTTTACCATTTCATAAACAGTACGTAAATTGTTAACCTAACTTTTGTTGTATGCCATTTTAAGTAGTTGTAGATCACACAATAATTAATTCAATGACACATTTTTGTCGAAAGAAATTTTAGAAATACAACTTTATTATTCTATAAAGTTAGCTTTCACCTTTTATACGTCAAGTCATGTAATCTGCAGCTGTCATTTATAAAATAACATTAATAATATAGTCAAATCAAATAGGATCAGTTCTTGCAGCAAAAAAAAAACCATACCTGTATAATCAAATAATCTCCTTCTGTGTTAAATTGGACAGTACTTACAAGGTTGTCTCATGAATAGTGAGCCTGAATATGAATCGTCAGTTCAAGGATTGTATCTGACTATCTGTAGCTTACTATGTTATTTACTAACTTATATCAAGAGGATAGATTGGATGTTTATTTTTAAATTCACCCTCTACTCTTCTCTTAGATTTCCAATGTGTCAATGCTAGCATATTCACAGAACTCCTTGGACACTAAGCTTAAATTCAACATTAACGCCGTGAGATGTTTTAACAGGGGCAACTCTACATACATAACTGTATGGCGGGACATCAATTTGTATGTTTCAGGCGAATAAATAGTTTGAATGGTTTCTTCCAAGTCGTGCTTTCAACACCAGCGCTATTACCTATTTATTATTTAATCATCGTTGAATAACTATTTATAATGATTTATTGGTAAGGATAGTTATAAGAATGATAATAAGGAAGAAAAAATTAGATTTTATATTCAATTAACTAAAAATTTGTAAGTTCATTCCACTTTAAATAGTAAAATAAAAATAAAAATAATATTAGTAGTATATATTTACAAATTTTATTGAGGTAGTGAAGTCAAAAAAAGAATAATAGGTTTATAATACATAAATTAAGAATTATGTGGTGATAATTGAATTGACGTCTAAAAATATAATTTAACCAATAACTTGCAAAGATATAATTATTTGTGAAAATATCAAATTGATTGATATGAATTCAAAATAACAAGTTTATAAAAGATTTAAATGCATAGTTGATATTTTCAATCAAGTAAGTGTTACATTTGTATTAATATATGACTATACTCATTTAGAGTTACGTTACATAGGACAAAGAGTGAAATGTGAAAACAGTCTATTGAAATTTGCAGATAAAATAAACACGTAACATTTTAAAAATATGTAGTGTGAAGCTTCATTTAGATGAACACAAAGTAAATGAAAATATAAATAATAAAATTGAAAAATGCTTAAACATAATATGTTCTTTATTTATCACCACTGGCTAAACCTTCCACAAGCAATTCAACACTCACTTCAGTGGCCGCATGGTCTAAGGAGCTAATTTCGCAATAGACTAGACTTCCGATAGTGGGGAGATCGTTGTTTAATTTTGGTCGGTTATAGTGATGGTGGCTTTTCTTAAATAATCTCACACTCTCTCTCTCCATGAAAATTCGGGTACACTTCATATGAATTAAACCTTCATTATCCTTAACTCATCAGCGTAACTAATACATAAGCGTATAACTCGGATGGATAGATGTTGCTAAATAAAAGGAAAATAAAACCATTCATCCTCAACAACCCCCTGCTACCCCCCCAACACCCCCCCCCCCCCCCCCCCCCCNTATCTTTAAAGTAAGTTGCTATACAACATTCCGTTAAGTTAAAATTCCTTATCTTGAAAGTATGAAAATATGAAGGGAGTGAGGTCTAATGTTCACAGAAATACTAGTCTTTTAACTAACATTAATAGTAGAACTTTGCAACAACAAAAGAGAGAGAGAGTGCAATATATAAAATAAATACTTACAGACACAAAGAAAAGTACACAACGCACAATAATAAATGTGGTTATCCAACGAAAGCATAGTTTCTCTTCCATTATTTCTGTTGTGCCCTGGGGGACTTCCGTAATATATTTATACTCAATCCGATGCGCCCACTTTCAATCCTTCTAGTTTGCTATCAAAATTCAATTCTATTGTTTCTATCTTTTGTAAAGAAATGAAAAAAAAAAATTTAGAAAAGAACAATACAATAACTTGTGAAACAATACAATAACTTGTGCTGACTTTACAAAAGAACAAAAAAAAAAAGTCTCTCAATAACGGAAACTAGAAGTTGGGGATCATGTTAGTGTACTTTTCTTTCTTCTATCTGACCCTGTTTTGTTTTCATTGGATTTGTACTTTTGGAGACGGTAAAGTGGATGGTAGAGGACTAATTTGACCATCAGTTGGTTGTCTCATGGATTGAATACTCAACATGGAGCTTAGGAGCTTTGTTACTTGACCTAAGGAAAACCACCTCTCTTATCTACAGTCCAATTTTCATAGGAAGGGCCTCATTTGACCGCTGTTGATGTTACTAGATTTATTTCCACTTATTATTACGTCAAGTTATGTTACCTGCAGTTGTCACTTTTGATAGATGATATGAATTTCCATTAAATAACACTCATAATATACTTACTGAAAATGTATCATTTAAGCCCACAAAAAAAATTATATTTGTCTAAGAAACTCTTCTAATGAAAATTTGACTTTAAAAGAGTTGGTTTAAATATCCAATAATTTTTTTTCAGAAAATGATTGGTTATTTTTCAATAATAAAATGACAGATTTTTTTTTTACTATTGCCTTCCATTAAACGTTTGAGCTAAGCGCACATCAACTAGTTACGATAGTGTAAAAGGAATGAGAAGGTTGAATCTAGAAAAATTGTACCTTCATTTAAGTGGAGGGAGAGTGGGAAAACAAGTTAAGGAAAAACACCCTGTTCAATCTAATGCAAGAGGGGCGCCTTCGACGATTCGACCAGTGAATCGAGTAACAAATGATTAAATGATTATCGTAACTCTTTTTGGTAAAATAAATGTATCTTGGCTATGTGGTTTAAAATGGTTGAACCAAAATATATAAGATATATCTTCAATTACGGGTACATTACTAAGTAAACACTTATATATATTGTATAAGTCCTGCTATTCCAAACAAAATATATATATATATATATTGGTCTATAGCAGTCCTTGAGCTAAGAGTGTAGTATTAAACCTGTTTTCCTGATTTAAGTTCGTTTGTAAGGCATGCACTAATATAATATATGAGCTTAGAAAGTGCACGCTTTCAATAACACACAACTCTACCATTTTAGGTTGTTTTTTTAAATCTTCACAACTTCTTTTCCCTTCAGAAAAATATTGCAATGAGACGATATTTTCTTTCGAGTAGGCGTTTCTCTTAACCTCCTAAGCCCTCTACTATTCGGCAAACAAAACGAATAGGTCCCCCCCCTCAAGAAACCAATTGAAGGATGAAGTAAATGCCTCCAAGGATCTGATCTCGTCATCTCGGTCTCAATATAAAGGCACTGGGGAACACGAGAGAAGATCTAACGGCTGTAGATGAAGTTACCGGCCACTGTTCATCGCCGCCGTAAGGATAAAGGGTAGGAGGTGCGCACCGTTTTTTTTTTGTCCGTTGTAAAATTCGTGTCTGCGTTAAAGAAAGAAGTGAGAGGACGCAAGACCTCGATGGTACGGAATATATGTGGGGTGATGAGGGGGGTAATCGGGGGATTCTTAGTTTACTGCGCGCTTCTATCTTGGGGAAGGGAGGGAAACTGGTTCAAGGGAGGCTACGATCTGACGGGAAAATCCCGGGGGAGGGGGGCTTATTAAAGTACTTTGGCTCTATCTTAGGTGATTCTTCAAATAATGTTTTGCTATTGTAGGCTACTGCCCGCATTGGGGCGCACGTGAGCTAGGGCGTTAATTTCGTCTAGTCTCACGGTGGTGAGGTCAGGGTTCAAGTCTCAGGCAAATGTATCGAGGGTGGGTTTTTTTCAACAAAATTGTGTCCTCTTCTGCCTACACGAAAGATACATTTAATTTGACGTACCTGCTTTACTAGTAAAAGGGGTTTATAGATAATTAGTGTAACTATGTTTATTAGTTATAGGTACAAGGGGTTTATAGAGATTCAGTGTAATTATCCTTATTTGTTTTAGTGCCAAACTGTTTATAGAATATTAGTGAATAGCCTTCTTATTTCTAAGGACAAAGGGTTTATAGAAAACTAGTGGAAATATCCTAATTAGTTTTAAGTGCAGAAAATTTATAGAGAATTAGCGAGGCTATCCTAAAGAGTTCTAAGGCCAAGGGGTTCATAGAAAATTAAGGGAAGTATCGCACCTAGCTCTGAAGTCAACACACCAACTAGTAGTCAAACCACCAATTATTCACCACTTTGTGTAAGGGGGAAAAAATTTATTTCACATTGATGGATTTTAGACCTCTCTAGGAAGTCAACCCGAAACCAGTAGTAGAGAAGACTTGAATTAATTAACTTAGCTTAGAATTGAAATTTATATTTTAAGAATTTGATGTTTTCCTAAATTTAGTCAAACAAATGTCATCTAATTATATTCTGAGAGTAATCAGACAACGTTGACTTATTTTATACGATCCCCCCCTTTGCATTTTGTAAGGAGAAAAAATAAATGATAAATTCTTGTTTAAATTTAAGATGTGACCTCAAAAAAATAATTTAGTAATCCACACGTAATTATTGTATTTGGGTTAACCCAAGAACTAATCGTATAAAAAATTCAAAGTTTTTAGTGTTAAGTGTTACTGATCTTAGTTAAAAGTGTGTATGCCATGTTCTAGTAACTAAATACGCATAATCTCTTATTTTAGTAGTCATAATATACATATTGCGAACAAATATTGAATCTTAAATCTGAATCCGAATCTCAGAAAAAGGGCAAACATATTAAGTTTATATTACCACATTAATCTTCTAGTTGCTAAAAAAACAGAAATAACAACTAAATGTTAAAAATCTTTGTTATAATGAGCTCTTTGTCATGCACATATTCCACAAAGAGGGTAAATTAAGAGATGTTAAGTTTACAGTACCATAATTATGCTGAGTCAAGATACCATTTAGTAAAATAATATCCTTAAAGCCAATTCTAATTAGATTTTTTTTAATGAGTCTGATATGTTTTTATATCCTAGAATATCAAATAATCTGAAGGATTTTTGGAGTTATAGGATTCTAGGATTCAAAAGTTCCATCCTTATTTCTTATAAAACCCACGTTTTTTTTCCTACAACGTGTCAAATTAAAAATATATAAATTAATAATATCTTCTCTTGAAAAAGATACGTTCTGACTGTCACTATTCGAAAAGTTAAGTTACCTAAAGACCATCGGAATATCAAGTCGATTCTTTACGGTATAAAAAGGGTCGAATAGGGGGGTAATAAAAGGAGAGGGTGGGGGTGAAAATGCCAGAACCGATCATTGGTTGGGGTTTGGGTGAAGAGGAGTGGAAGGGCAGAGAATTTGAAAATGCTGAGTCACCTCTCGCATCCCATGTTACGATCCACAGAATCTTATTTGGCCTTTAGGGGGTAAACGGAAGATAGAATAGGGGTAAAATATAGATTAAGACTGTCGGACCAAGGCCATCTTGAATGTGTACAAGACTTACTGTCATTATTTTTCGTTTTCTTATATACTTAAAAATGAGATCTTTACATTGAAGATAGTGAGAAAAACGAATTTTTTCTGTACACATTGAAACAAATTTAGATTAGTTTGGTTACTCCCTTCACACCCTAACGGTATTGCCTACTTGAATATTTTGAAACTATTTTGTGAAGCGGGTTGCATCTTAGCTTGACGCACCTAAGCACTCTAAGTGCTATCACACTTAGATGCCAAAGTACGAAACATAAAGAGAGGGAAGAAAGTGATCAGCTCACATTGCAAGGCCTCTTGTTTATCTGCTGATAGCATCTCCCCTTTTCCTCTGACGAGCTTACACACTCACTAAACTATTTGCTCCTTGGAAACATTGAGTTGCTTTTTAAAATTATCTTTTTCTTTTTCTCTCTTCTAAATAGACATAAGCTTCTACGGACTATTTAAATATACATTCTGGGAGGAAGATTCCTACAGGATATTTGCTTGAATAAACCAAAAAGCTTAAGTTGTATATGATTAATAAAAAATTACGCTTATAAAAACTGCATGATAATAAGAAGAATGTTGTGACACTATAAGACTATTTTAAGAATTATTTAAGGTTTTGTGGTTATCGTTTCTATGTTATATATTTTAAACTTGCTGAATAAAACGTCGATTCACTAACGTGAAAAATCCTATCTTAATCTGCCATGTCACACCAGTAACGCACTTAACTATTTAAAAACATTTTATCTATAATTTGAATCAATATCCATATAAATGGTGAAATTAATGCTATAAATCTGATTTTTAAGTTCTTTCGATAGTAAACGTGATGGGTTCACTTACAAGCATTTTTAGAGCTCTAAAATAAATACCGTCGGTGACCTGACGGTCTAAGGGTAAGGTGTCAGACTTCTGTGCTGGCGGTGGGGGTTCAATCCTCGGTCCCGGCAAAGATTTATCTGATTACCAAACCTTTCCTTCACCTCTTGTGAATGTGGGGAATGCCAGGCCTCCACCGTGGTTCGGACTCCACGTTAAACTGTAGGTCCTCCATTTCATCTCATAATCACCCTACCATTAAACATTAGCGTAAGTGCGTATAGCCCGAACGGGTAGTAAGACGCGGTGCTAATAATAATAATAATAATTAATAAAATAAATACCAATTCAATATTTGGAGAAAAAAAATTAATCTAATCTATAAGCTGATATTTTTTATCTTTGAGTCTCGAATACCCTTGATGGTTCAAGGAATTTCCGAGCTCAAATATTCAAATTAGCCAAACCTAATGTATATATTTATTTATTTTAATATTAAGATATATAACTTTTAATATTAAAAATATATATTTTTATATATATAAATTAATTTTTTAATATTTCAAAACTAAGATCTATATATTTGATATTAAATACTATACCAATTACGCTAATGAGCTAGGAATGAGAAAGTTTGAATATATAGTAAGTGTACCCTGGAACAAGGGTAGAAAACAATTTTGGATAAACCTTCCTCGCTACACACGACCGGAATTCGAACCCCGATCTCCCTGTCATCGGCAGTCTAGTCCAACACGAGAGTGAAGCCTTAGACCACGCATCTACTGAAGCAGGTAATATAGTGGATATCAAGAACTCCTTAATCTCTTTCAACATTTATGAGATTGATATATCCACAAAATTGATCAATAACGCAACTGTATGAATTATATATAGTCAATCCAAATAATTTTTTCCACTGTGTAGTCAGAATACTAATACAGATAACATTCGAAATATTCTGAGGTAGAGAACAGCAGAAGACATTTCTAACCCCCCCCCCCAGAAGTCCCCCGCCCCCCTCGTCATTTCCTATCGGTATTGGGGAAAAATTCGTTGACAGAATTATAACTCGACCTATCATTTGAAGCATATATACAGAAAAGAGAGAAAAAATAGGCATTATTTCTGTTCACCCCGCTGAATCAGCCCGAAGTTGTGGTTGTATAAAGATGAAGGGTTTGAGATGATGGGGTCGTCACTTGAAAATGTTGGGGAGGAGGGAAATGGGAAAAAAGGGGTTTCTTGCAACATGAGCTTCATATTCCCTGGGTGAAATAAATGTCAGACACACGCAAAGAGTGTGGTGGGGGAGGGACAGAAGGGGGATGATTTGGGGTACTCTAGCAAGAATGAAGAAACAGCCTTAATTCCATTTTTCGATCATAAAATAAATATATATATATATTTATATATATATATATATATATATTTGAGATTTTTCATGCCCTATCTACCACAGTATATTATATAATTTTTACTATGAGTCTTGTATTAGAAAGTACTATGAATAAAGCCATTTAATGAAACAACAGTAAATAGAAATAATAATAGATTGTTCTGGTTAGTTTAATATTTTACCATAGCGGTGTATTCATTTATCAAACTTTTTCAATTAGTTTGTATTTATTACAGGCCTATACAGTATAGTCCCGACTATCCGATCCAAACGAGACCTACAAGTGGTCGGATAAACGAAATTACAAGTATTTCTGAAACAAAGAGAGATGCTGGAACGAAACATATCCCAATTGAATTGAAGTATAGACTAGGTATGAAATAAGGTGTATTAGTAATTACTCCATAATTTAAAATATGCAATAAACTACGAAATTATTATTTTATTCATTTAAAAAGAGCAATCAATTTTAAACTTTATTTAATGCAACTTTTATAATATAGTATGCTAAACGCAAAAGTAACTGTCTAAACATTCATTGAATTAAGTTTGTTTCCCAGCTTTGCTTCTCTTCCTTGCTATGAAGTTACACAATATTAATACCAATACATAAATAGCATCGTTATATGAATATATCAGATAGAAAGGAATGTTGGATAATTGTAGGTCAGATGGTCGGGAATCTACTTTTTTTGTATTCCTATTTTCAAAAGCTAGTTTTGGCCCTTGTTGTTTTTTGGCACCACGTTTTACCACCCATCTGGGCTGTCAACATTTAATTATTGCATTGGGTAGGGAAGTATAATTTAAATAAAATGTAGCTGTACTTACATCAAAGAAGATTGAAAAACCATATAAGAGAATTCAACCTAAAGTAGTTTCCCACTCTCCTTCTACGCAAATGTGGATACTCTTCCTCAAAAAATATACCTATATCATCCAATACTATATGCGAATGGCCCGAACATATATTAAGAGTCGGAGCTCTAACTCAGATGTTATCGCAATCAAGGTGTACGTATCCACGATATTACTATCAACTGCTGTTCAAAAATAAACATATTGGAGTTAATGCCCTTCTCCTTAGAGTTTGTGACGTGATGGACCGACCATTTCTGTGACGGATGAAGATGAATGCGGGGCATTTCAACAACCTTGGCGTATGTCGCCCGGCAATTCAGGTTAAAAGTGCTCACACGTTAACGATCTCCCATGCATAGTTATTCGATGAGCCCCCACGGAACCAGTAGAGGTATATTACATGCGTTAGCGATCTAAAGAACACGTTTCACTTCATGGATAACGCGTAGCTTAGGTAGGTAATTCGAAGAAATTGAAAAAAAAATTGCGCGTGGACACAGGGATCGAACTCGGGAGACCCAACCGATTCACCGGTGGCTATGGTAACAATTATAGCTCTTAGTGTCCGATGATAATCAAACGTCCATCATATTATTATTATCATCATCATCATTATTATTATTATTATTATTATTATTATTATTATTAGCACCGCGTCTTACTACCAATTCGGGTTGTACGCACTTACGCTAATGTGTAATGGTAGGGTGATTGTGAGATGAAATGGAGGACCTAACCTACAGTTTAACGTGGAATCCGAACCACGGGGGAGGCCTGGCATTCCCCACATTCACAAGTTGTGATTAATACACGTCTTGTCAGGGGTGAAGGAAGGTTTTGGTAATCAGATAAATCAGAGATGGGACCGAGGATCGAACCCCTGACCCCCAACATAGAAGTACAACACCTTACCCCTAGACCACCAGGTCACCAAACTTCCATCATAGACTCTGCCTTAAAATATGAGTGAATAATTAGCTTTCGTATGGAACGATCCTTGGATAGATCGGTGGTATAGCATTGGCGCGCTAAGCTAAAAGTTCTGAGTTCGTTTTCCTTGCCCAGGTGTCATTTTTCAATCTATGATTCAGTTACCACTTATTTCCGTATTTATAATCATTCCTCCCACCAAGCTTCGCATTTCAGGTATACTTAATTGTATAGCAAACTAAATATTTGGGTCAAAATTGACACTTGTACCTAGAGCCCAACCGTCGATCCCCGGGTCCCGAGATCGAGTTTTGTAAGGGATCACGAGACGTGTCAGTCAATTCTATAGATCTAGTTCATGAGTAAGCCAGTTCTTCAACGAACGCGAGAGACCAATCTATATATTTATTTTATATTTAATCTAAACATCTCGTTTATTTTATTATATTTTAATAACTTCTATTAAAACCAAGATTCGTAGCTCTGCCTATTATTTAGAACCCACACAACTACCTTGCCTGCAACCTAACCACAACCACAAGCTGTCCTGACAGATCCAGCCCACTGGAAGGGGGTGGCATTGTACTATTTTATAAAAAAAAATAGTGATATTTTAAAGTTTTTTAAACAATTCCCAAAACATTTCTTACTAAATGGAATTATTTCATTATTATTTACTAAGGGGTCACAATTTAAGGTTTCTATTAGATATACGATTCCTGTTTTCCAAGATTGCGATTTTTAAACTTTAACCTCGACATTTCTATTCATGACGTCAACATTTTTAATTTCATTCTTTAATACACCCAACCTGATAATAAAATTAAGTTATTTATTTATATAATGCACCATAGTTTTTTTATAAGTGTAAATAGAAAAAAACTTAAGCCAAACTGAGAAGTTTGATCTGTGCAAGATTACGGGAAATTAAAGGACATGTTCAGTTAATTTAGCGATTTGCTTACAATGAACTGAAATAGGAAATAAACTAATAATGGCTTCAATGAAACAAAAATTACATCATTTTGAACATAGCCGTATATTTTAAATACCAAAACCAGTAATTTTAGAATAAATGTAGGTATTATCCTGAGGCCCGGTAAAATTTATTGGTCTTACTTATTGTCAAATATTAAGAAACCAGAATTAGTATTAAGATTAATTCTCTATTACTCCAGCTTGATGGCTACAAGATATAAGGCAGTGGCTGGCAACCTAATTCCCGCGAGCCTGATCCAACTTGTCAAATGACTTTATTCTGACCACAAAAGAATTATCAAAGAAATATTGTTTTCATAAAAATATACTAAGAGTTATATGAGAAATATAGAATTGAAATTTTTGTAATTTTTTTTAACTGGCACGCCATTTTTTATATTTTTTAACCCATAAGGCGCGTGATATCAACAAATTTGACAATCCCTTGTCTAAGACCTCACTCTCGAAATATACTAGACTACAAATGATGGCAAGTTCGAGTCCCAGTCAATTGTGCTAAGAGTGATTTTTTCTAAATGGCTTCCGCTCTGTCTTTAAGCAAATTGGGGTACACTTTATCTAAAGTCTACCTCCCTCTTCCCTAACACGTTAGCGTAATAAGTACATGGGGGGACAGCCCAAATGGGTAGTAAAACGTGGTGCTAATAAAATAAAAATGACTCGATTCTTCCCAAAACACGAAGAATTTATGGCTATGGTAGATTTATCAATAAATCAAGTTTAACATCCCAATTTTTTTATTTTTTTTATTTTGGCCGTTTAAATAAAATATTCTTGCGAACAAGAGCCTATGGAATAACTAAGCAATGAAATGGTAGGTAATAAATAACTCATCAATCAAGGTATTGACATCAGAAATGATGATTAACTCATAAATAAACTGATTTTATGATGTGACGTCGCGAATGTAATGGTGTATGGCTTTATTTAAGTAGATTAAATTTTTTCCACACATATTTGTATTTGATTTTTAAAAAACAAGAATATAAACCATAACTCTCTCAGTCATAGTTAAGTGTGGTCGCAAATTATCTTAATTGTTAAAATTAAAATTAATTTAAACTTACATTAGTTAATAAAAATATTGAGATAAGCTGGGGTTTAAATAATTTATTCGAAAACTCAGTTTCACTATTATTTATTTCAAACTAATTATATGAATTTGCTTTGAAACAAATAACGCAATTTTTTTATTTTTTTTTGCAAAATAAATAAAAAATCTATATTAAAAATTAGTGTTAAATAAGTGTGATACTTTTTAAAATTATTTTTCTGATTCGTGTGTAATTTTTTCCCTCTTGCCCCTCACATTATATCAGCACACAGCTTTGAACTTACCTAACCGAAGACGATATCTTATACTACAAAGATAAGCCTTGTGCGCACTTGGAAACATTGCTTGTAAACATTGTTTCTTCATATTTCCTGTTTCTTACAAACATAAGGAAACAGTTTGCATACATGGGAAACAAATTACTTTGGTTAAACAAACATGGTTTCGCGTCAAGACTTCATAGAAGAAATATTGTTTCCCGTATGGATTTCAGTTGAGTACAAGATGTCTTTCGAGAACGAGACTGCTATGGCTTGTGCTTTTGATGTGGTTATGGACTGTTAAAGAAGAAAGAGAAGAGGTAAACGGTGATGGGCTCATGGTGCTTTAAAACAATTGTTCATACTATAGATATAAGCTTCTGACAGAACTGAAGCTTGAAGAAGGCAGTGGTTTTAGGAACTTCCCTCGCATATCTCCTACAGATATTGAAATTATTTTATAAATGGTTGGTGCCAGATTAGTGAATGACTGGTCAGAACTAAGTTGTTTGTTATCGACAATTATAGCAAACTAGTACAGATACGCAAAAAAATATATATAATCCATTCGAAATGTATGACAAGAAACATTTTTTGCTTTTTGGGAAGAACAAAAGGAAAAAAAAATTCGTAAACTCTTTTCGAAAACACTAGAAATCATTTCAGAAACAAGAGCAACATGTTTGAAAATAATATTTCTAGGAAAATGTTTGCAAGTGTATACAAGATTTAAGATGGGGATGTTAGTAACGTGAGAAAATGTGTTTTTTTACAGTTGTTATGGTAAAACCTTCTTTTTTTTTGTCAAAATAATTAAAATCAAAATTGCTTCTGTACAAACATTGAATTTAATTTTCTTCACATGGTGATATCAACAGTTGTTGAATATCTGTCATGAAACCTTTTTTAAATTAAGTGAAAAAGTTTACATGAAACTTCAGGACACCCTTGACAGATATTCAACAACTGTTGAGGTCATCATATGGAGAAAATTAAGTTCTGTGTTTGTATAAAAGATATATTTGATTTATTTTGACCAAAATAAGTCTTGCTATGGAAATTGTAAAAAAAACTTACCTTTTCTCGCGTCCCCTACATTCCAACCTAAATGTTTATAGTTGACTCTTCTGACCACTTATCCATAGACCCGCCTCGGTGGCGTAGTTGGCTAACGCGCTTGTCGTGTTGAGCTCGACTGCTGAGGACGGGGAGATCGAGGTTCGAATCTCGGTCGGGTGAACTAGGGGTGGTTTTTCCTAAATGGTTTTCCACTTTCTCTCCACGCCAATGCGGGTTCACTTCCTCTAATTAAACCTTCCCAATTCCTAATACATTAGGGTAATTAGTACTTAAAGCGTATAACCCGAACGGTTAGTAAGACGCGATGCTAAATATTATTATTATTATTACTTATCCATATAAAAAGGCTTCATTTATTTCCGTATTGATATTGTTGTGACCCGCATTGATGTCAGGCTCGTCTAGCTCCGTGTGCTGTTGTCGGGAGTTTGGTGTTCGAATCCCATCCAAGGGTAATGAGAGTATTTTGTTAATTCCACACAAATACATATACTTGTCCTCCCAACTGTATCTCTCTTATTCCTACCACATTAGTGTAAATATTTTGATAGTTTGACTCGGTAGAGAGTTACACTACGCACACACAAGAAAACTGTTGTGAAATAAAAATAAGTTGATTAGTTCTCAAAAAGATTAGTTTATTTTTAAAAAAAATTATATGAGGAGAATAAATAATAAATATATCGGTATTAACTTAAAATATTTTCAAATAACTTTAGACATAATTAGTACAGTCAGTCTAAATTGAATCCCAGCATTCCTTAATCAGAGTCAGGCATTCTAACCACTCGGCTCTACCCACCAATCTCTCACAAATTCTTTTAACCGTGATCGTATAATTTTTGGCCGTCTACATATATTTTTTTTCCTTCCCTAACCCGTTCATCGTTTTGTTTTTCAGTCTGCTTCTGCCATCTCTTCCTTCTTTCCACGTAACCTCAATCCCCTTTTCCTGTTTCTCTCTCGCACGCAATTCTCCCTTCCCTCTTCTCCACACTTGCGTCTCGCCAGAGGCTCAAAGACAGTTAATTACTGGCTCTAATTATGTGTAGAGAACCGTGGGACTCGTACACACGTCTCACAGACGAGCGCAAACCCACTATATTGTCGTCATTCAGCCAGGCCGAGCCAACCAGGCCTTCACATGCACATACACACACACACACAGCTGGGCTCATATCACCCGTGCCGTAACGCTTTCATTAAGAACCGCGATTCACGTGTCTTTACAAACTTTACCTGGCTACAAATTTAATTAATTATAATAAGATGCATTTATAGCACATAATTACGTAAGCTAACAACCGTAATCTAACAACCTATTGAAAGTAACTCCACAGTTCGGATTTCGCTTCTAAGCATCCCGCATCGGTAGTCACGAGGACTAAATGTAAGTTTAATTTAGTCTGGTTTGCCGACGGAGCATAGGTCAGGATTTGAATTCCGGTCTGATGTACTGAGGAGGTTTTTATTTTCTAAATGGTTTCAAAACACCCCCTCTACGCAAACGTAGGTACATTTACTCTCCCTACCACATTATAGTATTTAAATGCGTATAGTCCAGATAGATAGTAAAACGTGTTGGGGGATGTAAAAGGATTTATCTGAATAGTGCTGCTTTGCCTGAAGATATGGCTGTGTAGAATTAGTCTTGATTAAATCTTGTGATAATTATATTATTATTATTATTATTAGGTTTTTTGAACTATGAACACTCCTGGTGTCAAAATGATAGGACAAAGGAAAATTGAAAGCTAAAACAAGGAAGTTTCAGTTTGTTCCTTAATTTGGGTCCAGATTCTTCATTTAGTTCAAAAGTTATTTAAACAAACACAAACGCATATAGTTCAAATTAGCACTTTTTTCAGCTTAAAACAGATATTTTAATTTTAAATTTTATAAAGTATATAGAAATAAAGGTCTAAAGTGTAAATAAAAATCTTATATTTTATCAAACAATATATTTTATTAATAAAAGTATAACTTTATTGCAATTTTAATTTTCATGGAAATACAATCTCACAGACGAGATGATAAAATACTTTTTATAAAAAGATATATAATTAATAATTTAGGTTTTTTAGTTAAGAAAATCTGTCTTTGATTTATTAAAGAATTTAAATAAAAACCAACTAATATGGCAAAGCAAATAAAATTCAGTAAACATCATATGTGGGCAAGAGATTTGACATGACGCATAAGACGATGAAGAATTGGCTTTGAGAAACGTTGGATCGAATCCCGATGGGATCTAACATATAGTATCCGTGCCTATAGAGAAAAAAATCTTGTTTTAAATAAGTTTACATAGTGATTGATGGAAAAGAGAGATCTAAAAAAATGTTTTAATATCGACCTGTAAATTAATATGGACAACTAACATAAAAGAGGGAGATGGAACTTAAAGAGAGAAAGGAGTGCTCTCTCCTTTCTTCTTTAGTGGTGCTGACTCACACACTACTTGGCTCTTCTGTCGAGTTTGATGGGAAAACCTGAGTGGCGTTTATGAATATGCATTTCGGTTCTCAACAGAAGCGCGGCTTCATGATCTGCTAACTTTACGTGTGATAAACCCATCCTTTCTCCTATCTCATCCACCCCTCCTCCCCCAATCCCTCTATCTGCACCCATCTCAACCGCGCTACCAAACCCTTTTCTCTCCCCTCTCCCCTCCTTAACTAACAACTGAGTCATCAGCTTGTCTTCAGTTATAACGCTCTCAGACGGCAGATGGTTCATGAATCTCGGTGTAGGTCCTACTAACTCTCAATACCCTCTCCTTCGTCTGATGCACACAGATGGGGAAGCTGCATTGTACCCATTCGGAATTGTCTCCGGTGAGAAAGTTTTCAAATAAACTATCTTAATGAAAATACTGCATTGTATCCATTTACATATCCACAAAATCCTGCATTTTACCCAATAAGAATTGTCAACATTTCACAAGTAAAAGCTCTTAATGTTAAGCCTTCATTATAGCCACTTACATATCAACAAAATCCTGCATTGTATCCTCTATAAATGGTCTCCATTCAGACATTTCTCATATGAATAACTTTTATGAAAATCCTGAATTATATACACTGATATTATATACCCAAATTCCTGCATTCCACTCTAGGAATGGTTTTTATTCAGACCTTTCCTAAATAATTGACCTCAATAAAAAATCTTGCTTAGTATCCAGTGAAATTATTCGCATGGTAGCCATAAAAATTCTGCATTTTATCCATTCAGAATGGTCTTTATTCAGACCTTTCACAAATAAACAACCCCAA
The DNA here is from genome assembly GCA_901482245.1 of Timema douglasi. Classification (NCBI taxonomy): domain Eukaryota; kingdom Metazoa; phylum Arthropoda; class Insecta; order Phasmatodea; family Timematidae; genus Timema; species Timema douglasi. Next base: position 194,192 of record CABEEJ010000068.1, read on the forward strand.
TGAAAATTCTGCATTATATCCACAAATGGCAGACCTAACATTATATTATTTTATTTTATAAGAACAAAACGTGCGCCTATGATTGATTCCACTTCATCATATTTCTGGTAAAGTGCAGTAGGATGAACTCTTCTAAATTTGCTGCACGTTTACTAGAGTGTAATAAAATCACTATGTTAAAATAAAAATTAATAGGCTCCTACTATCCTAACAACCCTGTATATTTTCTTATTTGATTTTCTCAACCTTTTTACATGGTAGTAATACAATATTTTGTTCACCAATATTATCCCAGCTCCAAGCTAGTTCCAGTGATCAGACATTGAAACCAAAAAGCGCTAGTATATCTGCAAATTAGTACGCGAGTAATTCAAACATTGTAGAGAAGTTTGAACTATAAGGCTTTAATTTTATTATTTAGCTAAGTTGGGGAACCATAAAAAATAATTATCAGCTTAAAAAATAGAACCTTATTACTAACAAACACATCAATTACAATAATTGTTTACTAATGATTGTAAAAGCATTTAAAGTTTTTGATAATGCTAAACCTATATATTCTCTTTACATGAACTATCTCTGTACACTGGGTGAAGGTGGGGGGAGGGGGGGTGACTTTCTAAAATGATATGTTCATGCTAAGCTAGGTTGACCAAAACGTGAAAAGGATCACTATCACTCGGATACTATTTAATAGGCTATATATATATATTTTAACACAAAATAGTTTTAAAAAAATTGAAGAAAAGTAAGTAAAAACCAATTAAAGAAAATGTCTCAATCCCAGCCCTAATAAAGCTATATGTATTAACCAAGAAGATTCATATTTCATGAAAATAATAATAATTTACAGTCATCACTGTCTCAAGCTGATATTTATTGCTCTTTTTGAGTTATTGTTTCAATATAGAGTCATAATTCAATTGATCAAAACAACAAAACTTGTTTGAATTAAAGGTTTGCTTATAAATAGGCTATATTTATTTTATTTTATCCTGCATGGCTAAAAAAACATATATTATGGACTTTTTTAACTCACGTTTGTATGTTAAGAAAAATTAATACATGCAAATAAAGGAGGAAACTAATCAAAGTCTTACAATATTACTGGTCGCTCCAGCAAGAGATCAGGTGTATAGGTACATTGATAGCCCCCCCCCCCTTCCATACACTTATTTCAGGCCCCTATGTTTGTTAGTGACAGGGAGGCTGAAGCTCGAAACATGACTGGGTATATTGAGGGTAGTTTTGACCAAATGATTTCTCCCATTCTCACCATACAAGTTTTGATAACTTGCTTCTAAAATTGTTCTTCAAAAATCTCTCTCCCATTGATATTATTAAAACTCGTATAGCCTGGATGGATATTAAAAGACGCAGTGGCTGGAAAAGAGGGAAACTAGGATCCTTTTCGTATAAATGTATATTCGTTTTGTATTTTTTTAATCATCCCGAACATATTGTTTGCGATTGAAACATTTTTTTTAAAAAGTGGGACTTTTTAGATGAAAAGTTTTGTAAATTGCTTCGATTAACATCTCAAGGAAATGGTTGCGTGAAAGTCACGTGACACAACTAAAGACCTTACGAAAAGGTCCAAACATGCGTTAAACCAACACGTTTGGAGTAGAGGGACAACTTAATCCACGTCGTCGGCACACATTTGCATGCAATATAAATATATATATATTTCCCCTCCCCTTTTCGGTTCTCCCTTTCCCTACCATGCAACGAAAGTAACGTGTGTGGCAGTCAGAGAGAATCAAAATGGCAAAGCGGAGAAAGAAATAATCTCGACTCATTGTTGTAGGGTTAGAAAGAAAAGAGGAGATAGATTTTTCTTGCGAGGGTTACAAAAAAGAAAGAGAGAAAAAAAATATAATTAGGAAGGATTTCCCAAGTTTTGTAAAGCCCTTTTACTCGCGCCTTCTACTAAAACCAAACTTTTTAATTTACTTTGTCCAATGTTGTAGCAAATCGACACGAAAATCTCCAACCAAGCCATTCATGTTTTTTTGTTTTTTTTTGTCTTATATTTAGTTATGTTCTCTTGTTAGAATACTCAAGAGTTATTTCTCTCTGTATTTAATTTATGTTTTTTTATCATTACTTTTGTATTTAGAGTTATTTCAACATATGCGTGATAGCGATATAAGTTTACGAAAATATCAACAATTTTTAATAATTCTGAAAAGAACGAGTTCAACTAATTTTTCTAGATTTCCGCTTCCAGAATACCCACCAATGAGACAACGATTAAGTAAAAAGTATTGATTAAGAAACCCACATTTAAGTGGTGAGAGAATGGGAAACCACTTAAAAAAACACACTCTAGCTCATTCGGTAGAGATTTGAAACCCAGCCTCCCGAGTTAACGACAAACCAGACAATTTGAGACTGACATCCCTTTCCTCATGCCCACTGGTGCAGATAATAACTTATTTACTAAATTCATATTTCACCCCATTTTAACATAGTACACAAGCGATGGTGTAATTTATTTCATTTATAAAAAGTTGTATTTAATGTTTCTATATTTATTTATATTTTATTCTTTTTCCTTTATCTAGACTCCTCGATGAGAGATGTAGTGTGTTAGTAAAAAAATATCGACCTTAAGATTTTCACGTTTCATGATCGCCTGAAACAAACAAATAATTTTTGCAATGCCTAGAGCCGAAATCATTTTACCGATTGTACTAAAACTTATTAATTGGGATTTTCATAGGTTTCCCTTGAGGTATTTTTAGAAGAAGATATTCATCCCTAAGACTGTGGGGTAGTTAACTTTACTGAAGAGCAAAAGAATATAAATTCGGTATTATTAAAAAAAAATCCCTAAAGATTTTGATTAAATTTTATATCCAGTCATTGTCTAACATTAGAAACAAAATATTAATTCTCATTCTCACATGAAAATGATCTTGAGGGTACTTTACATAAGCGGAAATATACAATTTTGATTATATCTCCTCAATCATTTGAGATACGAGATAACTCATTCTTGTATAGTTGTACTATTATTTAAAATTAAAATATTGTATTTATATTATATAAAATCATTTGAGATACGAGATAACTCATTCTTGTATAGTTGTACTATTATTTAAAATTAAAATATTTTATTAGTATTATATAAAATCAATAGTTTCTGAGCTATAAATAAGCAAATATATATTATTAATCTCTTTAATAAGTGATTTTTTTAGCACCGTGTCTTACTACCTAGTCTATGCCTATATACTAATTAAGCGAATGGGTTAAGGATGAAGAAGTGTACCCTAATTTGCGAAGAGAGGGCGTAAAGAAACATTTATGGGAAACCAATCTAAGTACATCCTACCGGGTTCAAACCACAATCTCCCCATCATCGGCAATCTAGTATATTGAGAGAGTAGTGCCTTAAACCATATGGTCACCGAAACGGATCAGTTTAAATTTATTGTTAGACTGTTTTGAGGACAGAGATTTTACTTTTTTCTCAATGTTTTCATAACAATGTATATTATTTCATTTATTCTCTTTGGTGGATTGTTTGTCCAACAAGTACATTATTTCGTTAAAAACAGATTCTACGAGTTTTTAGTAAATATATTTATTTTAACGCCCTTGGCCCTATCGATTCCCAGTATAAAACCTATTTTGTGGGATGGTGGGTGGTAGGGTGAAAAGTTTCACAACCAACCAAAGTATCCTTCCGCGCCAACAAGAAAACACAGAAACAGTAGATGACTCTAGCTACCGAACAGTTCTTGCGGGGGGGAAAAAATCATACTTTTCTACGCCAAATGAAAAGGGCCAATAGCCTTAAGATAAAATGATATAAAGTCAATGCAGTGCAACGTACCATCTATTTTATATAATGTGTTGTTAATGTCCACAAGGTCACACAACCCATTTAGGCTATATGTATACATACAGTAGCCCCGTGGCTTCTTTGGTGCTGACTGACAGCTCACAGCTGACTTCTGACAGTCAACATTTAGGTATATACCTATATTTTGACTGTCAGAAGGGACAGCTGATAAACACATGTTTTTGCAGATCATATGGTTCGGCGTAGGGATACATAATTTGGTCTGGTAACTTTTCAAAACTTTTAGCTGTCAGCTGTGAGCTGTCAGTCAGCACCAAAGAAACCATGGGGCTACTGTATATTATACTCACTACGCTAGTGGAGTAAGGATGAGAAAGATATATTTATAGGAAATGTATCTATTTTTGCATGAAAGAATAGTGATAACTTATTTTGAAATAAAGTGCACTAAACTGGAACTCAAATCCCGACCTCCCAGTCACTTGCAACCCTGATTAAATGAGCTTAGCCTTTATACCTCGTTCTCACCGTAGCGAGTTTTAATCTGCTGTTAGTATTCAGAGGGATCATAACTATAAACCAAATTTTATTAAAATTGAGTGAACACATTTGTTATTTAATTTCAGCTTAGTTTTTAAAATACATATAAATTTTTTTAAATAAATTACTATAAAACTTTAATTATTAAAATTTACAGTTTTACATCAGATTTTTTTGGAATACATAATGTGTCTAAACAAAGAGATTCACTTTCTCCATTAATTTTTAATCTAGCCTTAAAATACGCTATTAGGATACCTAGATAATTTAACTTTGTAAGGAAGGTGTGGCAATAAATGCAGAAATTTTTATTAGAGGCTGAATGCCAGGCCTCCACCGTGGTTCGGATTCCACGTTAAACTGTAAGTACTCCATTTCATCTCACAATCACCCTACCATTACACATATAGCGTAAGTGCGTATAACCCGAACGGATAGTAAGACACGGTGCTAATAATAATAATTATTATTATTAAGAATAATAATAGTAATAATAATAATAGAGGCTAGTGAGAAAATAGGTTTAGAAGTGAACGCTGAAAAGACTGCGTATAAGATCACAGAGAACATAGATTGAGGATGATAATTTAGAAATTACAGTGAACAACATATCATTTTACAGGGTTAGTGAGTTTAAATATTTAGGAACAATCTTGATTAGCAATAACGATATTATATTGTAAATTAGGAAAATAATACACACGGGGGATGCATGCTATTACTCGGTCATTAAGTTGTTGACGTCTCGCCAGCTGTCAATGAGTGTAGATTTCAGACAATACTAAACAATAATTTTAGCGGCGGTTCTCTGTGGGTTTGAAGAGTCTTAAATTATATGACGAAAAATGTTTAGGGTGCTCGAAAACAAGGCGCTTAGGAATATTTCAGGACCTTAAAGAGATTAAAATACTGGTGTGTAGAGGAAGTTACATAATGATTAGTTACATACCCTGTACTAATTATATGACATTGGTAGGTTTATTGAGTCCCGTAGTTTATGGTAGGCAGGACATATAGCGCGAATGAAAGAATCTAGAACCACGTTCAGGGTACTGACGGGCAAACCCAATGGGAAGAAACCATTTAGAAGACCTAAATTCAGATGGGAGGATAACATTAGAAAGGACCTGAAAGAGATAGGGTGTAATGAGGTGGACTGGAAAGAACTGGCTCAAAATAGATTATTATTAGTACCGCGTCTTACTACCCATTCAGGTTATACGCACTTACGCTAATGTGTAATGGTAGGGTGATTGTGAGATGAGATGGAGGACCTACAGTTTAACGTGGGAACCGAACCACAGTAGAGGCCTGGCATTCCAAGTTGTAATTAATACAGTCTTGTCAGAGGTGAAGGAAGGGTTTGGCAAATAGATAAATCGGTTCCGGGATCTAGGATTGAACCCCGGACCCCCAGCTCTTTAGTCCGACGACACCTTACCCCTGGACCGCCAGGCCATCAACCTCAAAATAGAGATAGGTGACATAATTTTCCAAGTGTGGCGATAAAATTTCAAGTTACTAACGTCATAAAGTAAGCATATATACATAGAATGGGTTTTTGATTATTTCTGGTTGCATTGATTTTTTATTTATACGGGTATCGGCACACGAAATAAATTCCAAGGTAGTCTTGTCTTTATTCAAGAAATATATGATATCGTTTGAATAAATATCAATCACGCTCCTTACTAAATATTTTTTAGAATGTATTTTAAAATGTAATCTAATCTGGTTTGATACAGATGAGAATGAAGGGGGTTTCGATAACAATCCGGATGTACTGGGTTTGTTTTATTTCCCCCTACATCTCCCCCCCCCCCCACTTTACCCCCATGAAAATGTAGAACACCACCATCCTTATCATTACCCCGTTATCGTAGTAAAATACAAACAGACACACGTGGAGAAAAACTAAAAATAACCTACCCGGGCAATCCTGACAGAACAATTCTTAACTTACTTCAACATGTCCCCTCAGCTAACTTAAAAGGTTCTGAACCAAAGCCGGTTCGGAAGTAGCAACTTACAGTGGTCACGAACTTAACAAACAAAACTTTACCTCTGCTTTTCCCTTTTCTTCTTCTTCTCGTGAAACTCTCTAATGGGTTTTACAGTCTTGAGTCAATTCTCGTTCCGCTAAAGAACTATGTGATAGTAATAAATATAAACCTATCTAATCTATCTACATACAGTCCTATTTTCATATAAAAGGCTTTTTTTTTAAGATAAACATTGATAACTTTTTATTATACAATTAGTGTTATTGCATAGGTATTGATAATAGCTATCAAAAGTGACAGCTACAGATAACATGAATTAACGTATGAATATGTGAAAATAGATCCAGTAACTATATTAGGTTTCAAATAGGGTCTTCACTATTAAAATGTTACTGTATTAAATGCCTTTTAATATGGTGCAACCATGATGCAAATGTTGATTTAAGGCGTGTAAAATATTTATTTTGCTGTGAAAAAAATATGTAATAACTTCAAAAACTATATTTAATTTAATAAAAAATACTCGTAATATTCTATATTTTATTTTATGGTGACTATAAAATCTCATATAAATTTGATCCTTAAGGATGTTTCTTAATAGTTGTTAATTAAAGGTGGTATAGCGTCAGAATTTGTTGTTTAGTTAAATTAGGTTTGAGGTCAAATTAAAATATATAAATATTTGTTATTTCTATATATAAAGTTGTTTTTAAACTTTAAATAGCTATACATGTTGTTAAGGAAACGTTAGCTCAACTTGGTCGTACTGATTTTAAAATAGAACGATCATCTAAAAACGATTTTTCTTATCTTGATTTACTTATTTCAAAAAAACCAAAAAACCAATCAGGCCCCTTTTTTTTATCACCAAAAATTTAAGAAACTAATTGACATATTTAATGTATTTTGAAATATAACTAAATAGCTATACCCATTTTTTTTAAATATAATTATATTTCTTTCTTTTTATTCTATCCACGAACCAAAGTTATTAAAAAAAATCATAGCCACTTAAATCTACCTATTTACAAATTACGACTTCCGTGTAATCTTGCAGAAGGAGAAGCATGTAAGCTAGTAGGGAAACCGGAGGGTTCGGGGGTGTTAGTGGGGGTTATAAAGGAAGCAATGGTTGTTTAAAAAAAGAAAGAAAGAAAGATAGCGTGGAAAGAGTCTGCTAATGGGGAGGAAGAAGGGTTCTCTCTCCCGAGCCTCATTTAGGTCACAGGCAGCATCCATGCCAAGCCTCTTTGAGGGTCGCCGCGCGCTCTTTTCCTGAGATGAAGAGCGCATAATCAGGGGTTGGGTTATAACCCCTCCCGTACCCTTCCTCAACCGACCTCAAACCCTCCTAGCCCCTCGAACCGAGACGCCTCCAGGGACTTATTTTACTTCCTACCATTCACGACGACAATGGGCTATCAAAATACATATATTTCTCTCTCTCTAACTCTCTATCGTTCTCTATTTTACATTAATATTCGTGGTATAATGTCTGAAGGTGTATTAGTGTTTTTAAATGGTTTTGATTAATTATTTTAATGGTATATGGATAGTGTGCTTGACTTTTATTCAGAAGGTCGGGGTTCACTACCTAATAGCCACAACGAAGGAATGGTGAGATCGCTGTAATAAGGGTGGTAGGCCTATACGACATTTACATTTACATATACTTTCATACATAAATACGTCAAGTCATGTGATCTGCAACGGTCAGGTTTAGTAGACGATAAAATAACTACATATTTTCAACCTTGGCCGAGAAAAATATGTTTTTTGTATTTTCTAAACCTACCTTATTACCGCGATTCTACTATAGGTTTATTTCCTCCTCCAGGTATAGTCGGATGGCCAAAAAATAACCTTTTATCATCGTCTATAGGAAGAAATTGTCACTATCTGTCGAAAGTTAAAATTATAAAACACATGGTTTGGCGCATGAGCTCATGAAAATGGATCTATTAGGTTTTTAAACTGAACAAATAAAGTTTTTTTCCAATACATTACGATAGTAAGTGCTTGTATGGTTCCAATTAGTTACTGCCTCTTATTAATAATTATCACCAAAAAAAATTGTATAAGGTGAATGTTTTCAAGTTTCGTTTATTTAATTTATCACCCACACCGGTGGAGACGACGTAAAAACGTTTCATCTGGACTGCTTTGGTTTACTGTTGAAGCTTATATCTGAGTTCTTCAGTCCAAATGTCATAGCGAAGTCCTTTTAGGGAAAAAAACACTTTTATTTTAAGATCAAAATCGACAATATTTTACAATTTTACTATAATTATATAGATATTTATTATAAATAAACAGTGAAAGTTGAATATTACATGATCTGACGTATTAATAAGTGAAAATAGATCTAATAACTATTGTAGCTATTAGATAAAGAAAGTTCTTTATATAAAAATTAGACTGTAGTTCCATATAAGTTTACAGAGGTGTATTTTTTTTCAGAAATTATTTCCTGCTCTCACTCAACTCAAAATGCGCCTACGCTTTCTCTAAATTCCATCTTCCTCATTCGTATCCCGTTAATGTAAATAATCGGATAGCCCGGATGACTGGCAAAACTTGGAGAACGTAAAGAAAACATTAATTAGATCGACGACTATCAATGTTATTAAATCTATATTAATAAAATTAGGAGTTTGTTTGTATGTCTGTCTAAAATGAGCATTGTGAGGTATCTACCCCACGCAGAGGGTTGAATTTTTGAAATTATTAGCCCCTGTTAACAAATATGTGCACATCAAAGTTATTATTTTAAATGTTTGATTATGTTTTTTTTATTTATTAAAAACTACGTTGTAAGAAGTAAAATGAAGAGATTTTTTTTCATATCTGTTTGAAGCAAAATAAAGTGTTTCCCACGCTACCCAGTGAATTCATTGCGTGGTTACTCCAGGCAATACCGAGGAATTCTGCTAGTTACATATAGAAAGGTTAAGGTCCGTATTTTTTGCAGTTATTATTAGAAAAAAGTATTTTTGATCACTGTAAAAATTATATTTATAAAGTAGATACGTTTAGTTTAATTTTCTACGCATAATCATTTCAAAAGTTTTTGAATGAATTTCATTACCATCGTGGTATTGGACCCCAAATATTTTCCTATAAAGAAAAAAACTTCTGGTCAAATCACGTAATGCCTAATATAGGTATTCAAAAACTGTTGAGACTAATATATGTAGAGAATTAAACCACATATATCTATTGAAACAATATTTGATTTGGTGACCTGGTGGTCCAGGTGTAAGGTGTCGGACTTCTAAGCTGGGGTCCGGGGTTCAATCTTCGGTCCCGGCACAGATTTATCTGATTACCCAACCCTTCCTTCACCTCTGACAAGACGTGTATTAATCACAACTTGTGAATGTGGGGAATGCCAGGTCTCCACTGTGGTTCGGATTCCACGTTAAACTGTAAGTCCTCCATTTCATCTCACAATCCCCCTACCATTACACATTAGCGTAAGCGCGTATAAACCGAACGGGTAGTAAGACGTGGTGCTAATAATAAAAAAATAATAATAATATTTGATTTATTTTGTTTATAAAGTGTTAATTAACATAAAAACTTTTTTTAATAAGAATATTAAGTAACGTTATCTTCCATCTCAAGTTTATAGCCAAACATTGATACATAATCATAGATGAGGGCACTTTACATATATGAAATAAACAAATAAAATTAGAAACGAGATAGTTTATTCTTGCACTGAAAAAAAAACGAAACCTAAGTACAAGCGAGAGAGAGGGAGAGAAAACATCTCAAAGGAAATTACCTGCGTTCAAACCCCACTCTCTCTATCTTTCCTTTCTGAGTCTTTGTTCTCTCCCTGGCACAAATTCACCGCAGATTACCATAGCTGCTGTAAATTGTAGCAGGCAGACGCAATCTACGTGGCCGTTCACATACCTGCCTACCTACCATACCTTGTAATCTAGACCCTGGAATGACTTACATATTTTCACGATAGAACATATTGTGTGAACATTAGCTTTCCTGTGTCGTGTGAGTTAGTTTAAAAGCTGGTACACTCAACTCAGGAAAAATAATATAAAAGAAAACAGCTGTAACTTTTTTCATGATACTACTTCCATAATTTAAAAAAAAAACTGAATATTTATGTCGTGTATATGAACAACATATAGGCTACCTTGATTTTCTTTCGAATGGACCTTTAGTGTAGCATTTAGAAAAGAAAAAAGAGAAAAAAAATTGTGGTCAACATTAATATTATTATTATTATTATTTAGCACCGCGTCTTACTACCCGTTTGGCTTATATGCTGTCAACATTAATAAAAAAAAGTTGTGTAAGAAAGCTTACCATACTTTGTTCACATTTATTGCATACAAGTTTTACCTCAATACTGTTCACACAACGTATACTATTGTACACAAGATCCTTAGCATAATCTGTGAATAATCACAGAGTAAAAACATATAATTATATATTATATATAAAATATTTATAATTACATAAATAATCTATATAAAATAATATACATATAATATAATAAGTAAAGTGGATATTGTAAAATACTTGGTGTTCAAACGATGCCATCTTCAGGATGCAACTTCTTGCACCATTTTTTTATACAAGAAGTTTTGTCGTGTGTCAGGTTTTACGGTACAATCTCCACTCGTACCAGAATCCAACTGAACAACAAATAGACGAAGGACAATCGACGATGAACTCTTGAACTGAACAGAGAGTCTGAAAAGAGGGGCTAAATAGTAAAACGAGTAAAAAAAAGTATTAAAAATTAAAGCGAGAATACAAGTGTGAGATATATAGACGTGATACTCCAAACTGATGCATTGTGGATGTAGGGGGAAAGGAAAGAATTCCTCTGGATATGTCCCCAGGACACAGAGAAATATCCTTGTCTGTGCCCCAGGATAATTGCCTAGTTTCTGGGTACAAGGGGACAATATCTTGTAAATTATTTTAGTCTCCTACTGCTTGAGCAAACGTTATTTTTACTACCTGTGTTTAATTTACCGGGTCCTGCGTCTTAGCACCCATCTATTGTAGGATTCTTTTAGAAAGAAACTTTTTATGAATATCTAACATATTTTCCTAAGGTCAATATTGATAACATTTAACCATATTATTAATGTTGTTTTATAGGTAGGGCTGTCTCTAAGGGGTTGAGGGGGAAATATAGGCAGTTGTATAAGCCGTCAAATTCGAAAGGGCGATATAGTAATTTTATTTTTATTTTATTTACTTTTCACCCATTAAGTTATGATGTAGGTCATGTAAAAATAAAGGTAATTCTTTAAAACAATGCATTTAGAATAGCAATCATATTTCTGTTAGAAACGGTTGATAACTTTTTAGAAATGTATTTCCTAGTTAAAACTTATAAAAAAAACTACATTATAAGCACTATACTTTAAGAAAGGTTAAGCGGTCCTGTGCTTCTCTCTATTGAATCTAAAACAGCCCAAACATTTGAGTTAAAAGAATTAATAGAACAATTTGTTTAAATTAACGCAAAACAAATTCATTTTTAAGCTGTTGTTTCTGTACATTTACATTCTTAATTTATATTCCTATGTTTGTATTTTTGTGGGAATAAATATTTTAAATTGATAGCAAATTTATTTTTCTTATAAATTAATACATGAGCTATGAGATTCTTAAATTGTTTTCCATGTTTTGAGAGGTGCTGCAAAAGTGCATCTGGCCCCACTTATAGGTAGGCAATTTACATTATCTATCAAAATCAAAAGCTGAATATTACATGACTTGTCGTATAAATACGAGAAAGTATACTTCGATTGCCTTACAACGTCTGTTGGAGCACCTAGAAAAATAGTTTTCACTGTAAACATTGTTTGAATTTAATTCTCTAATGTCTTAAAAATCATATAGGAATAATTTATTATCTTCGTAGAAAAATATAATGTATAAAAGAATTATCAAATTCTTATAATAAACGGACTTAATAATTAATGTATAATCAGCATTTTAGTAAAAAATTGGATGAGCAAAAATTATTTCGAGGTTGTGGGCAAAAAATATATTATAGTGCATAAAATAATAAGTTGAAAAGTATTATAGTCTATTCAGCTTTATCGTTTTATAACTGACCCCATGAATTATCTTGTTTAGATTATAGCTTTAAGAAAAAGCCAACAAAATATTAGTTTAAAATAAATGGTTTTTATTTTGTAAATACTAAGTGCACGAATACTGGTTGTATCAACGCCATCGGCCGCATTCATTTTGTTTTGTTCGATTTTTCTATTTATGAAGTAATTACAACCTTTTAGAAGCTTTCATTCATAAGTTATTTTTATGTGAACTATAGATGCTGCCATTACAAAAAAAAAATCATACAAATGGTTATTTTCATCATAGCTTCATATTTAAATAATGTAAAGCGCTTAAAATATTAAAAACATGTTAGTTGTGAAAAAATTTAGTACCAAGTAAAAGTGATAGATTTTATCATATGCATATCATATGGTTTGACGTATGGATACATACGTAAAGGTAGATTTATTAAACTTTCCTAGCAGTTAGATAAGGCTGTTTGTAAATAAGTCAGGGAAAAGACCCAGTAACTTTTCTAACTGTCAGAAAAGATCCCAGCTATGAAAATTGAACTTACAAATGATGAGCTAGGGATCAATGTGATATAATTTTAGTGGGAGAGCGTTCTCATTGATAAGGCAGGAGATTGGTAAAACATTGAGTTTAAAGTAATCTTTAGATAATATATATATTTTACATTTTCCCGTTTTGACACAAAAACAGCTAGTTTTACCGAGTGCCAGTGATGAATGGAATGCAAATTTGATAGAACAGATGTTACTAAAGTTCATGACATGAGCAGTGCTGTCATCAATAACAATTGTAGGCCCATGCTATTACCAACGATTTCCCATATTAGAGGAGCATGGGGTTATTTCATGCGTGGAGTGCACGGATTTTATCAAGCTCACATATAAACAGACCACCATAGGAATAAACTTATGACAGTGCAATTACCAAAAACTACTTTTAATATTTTCATACGTCAGAGTAATATGATCTGCAGATGTCACATTCGAATCTAAGCTGGGTAGTTTCTCACACATGAGTTACTGGGTTCACTGGAGATTATTTCACACATATGAATTATAGCTCTTTTAAAAAAAACTCCCCCCAATCCCTACATTATCTCCGGGCTAATGTGGGTGCGCTGTCTCTAAAAATACATTTACCAACATGTCCATATGTATTAAATAGATAAACAACCATGTGTTAAAACGCATATACAAAAAAAAAATAAGCATGCAAATCACAAATCAAAAGAAAATTTATCAAGTTTAATTAAAAACTAAATATATTTGGGCATTTAAAAAAATTGTATTTATCACTGTAAGTAACAAAAAATATACCCCGCTTCATTGGCAGAATTGTCTAAAGCTTCATTCCCGTAATAGACTGTATTGCTGATGACTTTGAGATCATTGTTCAAATTGCGGTCGGGAGTACTAAGGGTGATTATTCCTAAATGTTTTTCCCTCTTTTCTTACACGCAAATTTGAGTACGAAATACAATTCGAAAGCCTACAGTCGTCATTTTGTATAATGCCGCACTCTTTCAAAAATACATTGCTCTACATTGCTTGCATTCAGGGCTAAAGTGGCCATTTTAAGAACTTCCTATGGGTTTAAGAAGCTCAAAATTAATGGAGTACACACATGACTATAACTTGGAAACAATGTAAGATACCCCATTGTCTAAGGTGCTACTCTCGCAATAGACTGGGCTGCCTAAGATAGTGAGATAGAGGTTCGATCCCAGTCGGGTGCATGGAGGCCGAGTTTTTTCTGAATGGTTTTACACTCTTCCTCCACGAAAATTCGGATGCACTTCCTCTAAATTAAGAACTAAAGTGTAATTAGTATGTAGGCGTATAACCCTAACGGGTAGTAAGATACGGTACTAAAAAGAGCTCAAATGGGACACATGTTTATAAAAACATATTTAATTGTTTTTGGCTCTACTTTACACCGCTGAAGTGGGTCCCACATGTTAGGGTACAACTTGTAAATAGCTACTCCTGAGATTCATTATCAATTGTTTTTAAATTAGTAAGTTTTTGCCAAGTTAATTTTATTTATTTTTAACTTATTTACTATAAAGGTAAGAAAATGAAGGGTAGCTAATAAAAATTAGACCCGTATTAGCGGTCAGAGGAAGTGGAAAAGCCATGGTATTAAAAATCCCCTGTGGAAAAACATCACCTCCTCCTCACTAGTGCATCCTGCTGGCGTGATTTGAACCTTGGCGGTAGTCCAGTATATTTCGAGCTTGATGCCTTAGACTCTGTGACCACTGATGGGGATGAGACCTATTGTTCATATTACAGCAGTACCTCGCTATTTCGATGGGTTAGGGACCAAGGCACTGATGAATGTCGAAACATATCCTTTATTTAGCTTGCAAATGCATTAGATATGAATAGTTTGGTTATTTTAATCACAAAAATAAGAGGTATTAATATGCTTAATCACAAATATAAGGGACTTAATGTGGACAGTTCCAAATAATAGTGCACACTGCACGACTTTTATTCAAATATTGGATCGACGAGAAGAAATCAGATGGTGTACGATGGTGTCGAAATGCCATTATAGAGCTAAGCAAGAGATAAAATTTAAAATCGTGATTATAATTGAAAGTCGAGGTATCGTCGTGGGAGCATGTTAGATATCATGAGGAGAAACAGAATCAGGAATGAAGCTATCTATCTAAGAAAGAGTTGGAGTACAGGGAATAAGCCTACATGAGATAGCAGAGGAAGCAAGACTGGGATGGTATGGGCATGTAATGAGGATGGAGAAGGAGAGGATGGAAAAGACTGAAAGGGAGACCAAGAAAGAAGTGGAAGTAGCAGATAGCAAAAAAGTGTGCGAGTGAAAGTCGAAGAATGTAAGTAAATAAAAGAGAAAAAATTGTGGAAGGAAAGAGGAAAATTGAGGTATTTTAATAAAATGACTAGGTCACAGGTTGGAAACTGGTGATGATGACTAAAGCTCATTTCTGATCAATTTTGCAAACTGAACAAATTTGTACCTTTATATATTTGGGTAGTTGAATAAACTTTTAAGGCCATCGCCTACCTAAATGGGAATATCTTCAAACTTTGGTAGGTTCTTACGGGAATGACAGCTATGAAGCTTCAAAACCACTTAAAAAATTCTGAATTATATTAAAATCTCCTTCAGGGAACTTATTAAAATATGACTTTATTTGTTAGAGGGAGGGTAAAATTGTATGTAGTTAACTTTTTTATCTCAGAAATGTGAAATTTCGCATGAAATATCTTTGAAAATGAGATATCAACTTTTTTATTTTTAAGTTAAAACCCTAAAATAGATAAGGTGTTTAATCTAAAAGGAACATGATACCTTTCATCTCAATTTTGGCGTGAGCCATATTTAGTAATATCAAACCCTAAATGACGTGGAATTTTTGGAATTCTGCGACGCAACTTAGCGTCACCGTAGCCGGCCCCCTGAGCTTTGTTTGATTTTGCCACCATATAATGGATAGCCCTCAGTCAAAAGTCTCGTCCATATGAAATAGCAGTGGAATAATAATTTTGCTCAGCGTGAAGTCAGAGTTTGAAACAATTGTCAGATGGGAGGAGGGGGCGGGTTTGGTCGCCACGCAACATGTTCCCCTGGTGACGTATGGAAGATACATGCTCTTACGAATATTCCCTGGGGGACCACGACCTCCATGCTAATGATTTGGTGGCAGTTGCGATGACATTTTAGGACCTACCTTTTTCGATACGGAGCTTTTGTTATGAAACTATCACACATTCTCTTAAGGTAATGGTTTTAAACCATTTTCAAGAATAAATGTATTAACAATCGTGATTTTTCTTATACACTCTACTTAACACACTGAAGGTTTGTTAGCAAATATTGAAAAAAAAACTTTATAAAGTTTCATATATCATCGTGAATTGCTAGGCACACGGTCAAAGGCACTAGTTTCACAATAGGTTGAATGGCTGGGGGTGAGGAGGTCGGGTTTCGAATCTTGAGCGGGTTTATTGAAAGTGATTTTCAATGTGTGATTCCATCACTATGGTTTTCCCATTCCTTAACCACACTAATGCAGGTGAACTTATTTTAAAATACCTTCCACACCTTTATTTATTAAGTTAATACGATAACAGCCATGGTTTTTAACCTAATAATTACTCAATATGTGTTTACTCTGTCTAATATTGTAGGTTATAATTAAGTATAATTTGTGAAAACAGCCCTTCATTAAAATACTTCACAAAGGGCTTCTGGGATTGCTTGGATTTGGACCCTTTAACTCAAGGCACTACAATAATTATTTTACTATGAATAAATGGCAAGTGATATAGTTACTTTAAATACTCTAAGCAAGGTTTTTTAACTTTATTTCGTGGAACCCTAGGACTCTTTAAGGGGTATCATGATTTTTTCAAATGTTTGATTATATTTGTACAACGTATCAATAACCGTTCGTGTTATACTTGTGTGTACTAATTATCCTAATGTTTTAGGAACTAAGGTTTAGTTTCGAATAAGTGTACCTATATTTGCCTGTAGGTAAAGGGGAAAATAATTTATGAAATTCCACTCACAGAATACCCAACCGGGGCTCAAAACACTGATCTCGCATTTACCGGTAGTCTATTCCATTTTAAGGGGGATGCTTTAGAGCAAGCGTCTTCAACCCGCGACCCTCCGTAACATTTTTTGCAACCCTCCATATCATAAAAAAATATAAAATAATTTCAAGAGAAAAAATGACAAGTACATATTTATATTTTATATAAATAAATAATAAAATTAATACGAATTTTAAGTTATTTTATAATATATGTTTTGCTTTATACGTAAAGAACAAACTTACATTTTCATACAAATGTACCTTTAACCAGCAAATGACTACTCTATAGTATACCAGGGAGAAAGTACTATTTCGGATACGTTCGGATATAGTCGGGAGTGTTCGTGTTCACTCATCATCACTGAGACACTCGGGATACCAAAAGAACATAATATATTAAGTGTTTAATCTTAATATTGTCGGTACAATATTGGGTCCCACTAGCTAACAAGAGATATAAACTCTGGCCCTCGGACCTTAAAAGGTCGAAGAACCCTGCATTTAAAGTGATTATAACATTCGACGACAACGTTTGATTTTTAACTTCATTGTTTGTATATATTTTTTTAATTATTTTCATAAGTGCACTAAAAGAGAAAACACGCATACTAAAACTGTTAGTGATTATTTAATAGAGACGGGCATATTGAGTTAGCTCTTTTTTATAAATGTTTCATTAAGTGGCATCGTTTAACATCTCACATTGTTACATGAAACGTCTGAAAATTATTTTCTCCCGAACCAGAAAGGTTTAAATCTAGTTACTTAGAACCATGTTTATACTCTCCCTCTAAATTGAGCACATACCAACTTATTAAGGAAAGCGAGAATTGGTTGGATAATGTTAGTGATTAATCTTTAAAAAACTAAACACTACTTTATTTCTTAAGATTATTATTATTAGTGGTAGTAGTAATAGTAATAGTAGTAGTATTAGTAGTAGTAGTACTGCGTATTACTAACCGTTCGGGTTATACGCACTTACGCTAATGTGTAATGGTAGGGTGATTGTGAGATGAAATGGAGGACCTTCAGTTTAACGTGGGATCCGAACCACGATGAAAGACTGGCATTCCACATATTCACAAGTTGTGATTAAAACACGCCTTGGCAGAGTTGAAGGAAGGGTTTGGTAATCAGATAAATATGTGCCGGGACCTAGGATTAAACCCTGGACCCCAACACAGAAATCTGACACCTTACCGCTAGACCACCAGGTATTCAATTACCTCTTTAGAACTTTGGTATAAGTTAAGTTAAAGAGTATCAAAATATTGCAAGGTGAGCTATTATTTTTAACTATTTACCTGTCTTACTCAGGATCTTCTCAATATTGCACAATTAAAACCAATATATATATTGATCTTAAGGTTGATACAAGACTGTGACTCATCCATATCTCTCAATTTTGTTGTCCATCAAACAACCATTCTCATAGATATTATTGATTCACTTTATGATTAGTAAATATTTTATAATTGAGCTTATAAAATAAATGTATCAAAATAACTGCATTTTTTATCTGTTATATATATATACTGTATATTGGGGTTCCACGTATAATTCAGTTTTATAAAAGCTTGCAATATATATTACACCGTTTCCAAAATCTGCACGATCTGTCAAAATTTAGATCAGCCAGATGACTCTGCTTGACGTATGAATTCATTCAAGAACATTTAGTAACGTTACATAACTCTCGGATAAGGTTCTTCTTACGACTAGTTGATTAAAGTTTACTCGAGCGCGGAATGAAATGTATTCTGTTGTACTGTACATTCGTGAGAAGACATGACAAGCCAGTCAGCGTTCCAGACCAAGGAGGGATTATTGTGTTTACAAGGTTGGCAGCACTATTCTTACTGAAACACAAGACTGGCAGCTCATTTGTTATACCATCATACTCAGCAGCCTACGTCCTTCTGTGTTTTAGTCAGTTTGGAATATTGTATGACCAGCGAGTTAGATTTAAGTTAGATCAATAATATTGATTGGTAGAATTAGTTAGGGCATCTATAGTTGGTTTACATTATCTTTAAAGTATTTAATAGTTTGAACAGTTATTAAAAGATGTTCAGTATTTTCTCATTTTAAAAATATTATCGATAATTTTACAAGTAAGGTCGATTTTTCTTATCTGGTCGATAGTAATATTATAATATTTAGCACCGCGTCTTACTACCCGTACGGGTTATACGCTTTAAGTACTAATTACTCTAATGGATTAGGAATTGGGAAGGTTGAATTAGAGGAAGTGAACCCGCATTTGCGTGGAGGGAGAGTGGAAAACCATTTAGGAAAAACCACCCCTAGTTCACCCAACCGAGATTCGAACCTCGATCTCCCCGTCCTCAGCAGTCGAGCTCAACACGACAAGCGCGTTAGCCAACTACGCCACTGAGGCGGGTTAATCTGGTCGAAATGACGCAAAATATTTGTGACGTGGATGAACACGTATGCTGTTTTAAGTGACTTCTCAAATTTAACAAAAAGGGCCAAAGCTACCGTTAATGGATTAAACTAGATTTGCCATTGATTTGGGTTCAAACACGACGTTTTCAATTTTATTTTGTGTTCCATTGTCTTTTCAGACCCATGATTATAAATTAAAATGTTCCTTGAGGTGGGCTGGTACGATACGTGAGCTAATCTTAGTATTTTAACAGTATTTTTTTTAGCAAAAACATTTTTGTACTAAATAGAAAAGTATTTCTCAAGTAGATACGTTTGATTTAATGTTGCACCCATATCGGTGATAGGCCTAATATCATCAGTTATTGAATACAGTATATTATGTTAATGCCTTCTTACAATCTGAATGTAACTTGTTCTCTTCCTGTAAAAGGTTTATATTCAAATCTTGCAATGATCACGACACATGTTTTGAAATTACTAAATGGGAAGGAAACTTTTTTTATCACCGCGTCTTACTAACCGAACAGTACTACATTATAAAAACAGTAAGAAAGTAGAATGTATATACCTATGCGTTTCTAACTAAAACTTTAATAAAAAAACAGGACCTACTAAATTGATTGTGGCGTTTAATGGTGATCTTGCTATTGTTATTTTGACATAAAATGGCCTACGACTTTCTAAAAAGAAAAAAATTGTCAAAGCCAGTATCTTTAGAATTTGTTTTAATCATTGTTGACCCTTTAAATTTGGCAACAAAATTAACTATTTCAATTATCTATCGTAACAGAGTGTACTGTCCATCCACCGACATTTTGTAGTGCGTTCCCGGATTTCGCTGACGCCATCATTTGACAACCAACCCCTTCCCACCCTTTCTAACCTACTCTCTCTCGTTCGTCTAAATCAGGTTCCTCAGATGTCCTTGCCAACTGAGTTTTTTTTCTTTCCTATCCTCCCTCTTCATCCTTGTTTTATATCCGTGTTAGTCAGTGCTCTCTCTTTCTCTCCGTACGTGTCTTCTCATCTTCCTATTTGTCGAGTGCTCCGCCTTTTCCACGTTCTTCGAAATCCCTCTTGTTTCGAAGGCGACTTCTCAATGTCACTCGAAATGTTTCTTGTAAGCCTCCTCAACTTTCTTACTTTTCACGAACTTCAGTTTTTGTAAAAAAAAAAAATCTGTTTGTTTTGAAGAGGCTTCTTCAACTTTTGGTCAGCGTTGAACACGAGAGAAATACACAATTCCCAGACCAATAACTCTAACAAGATAATTATTTTGGAAACAAATGCGTAACGGTACTTAATAATTGCAACCATGCACATTAAGATTTTTGTAATGACTTGAGTACATCTTAAAACATAAAGTATAATAACAATAATTATTATTCCAAAATGTATACAATATAATTCGTTTGTAAGCAAATAAGTGCTTAATTATTGCAAAGAATTACCATTGAAATTATTGAAGTAAATTGTAAATATGAAGAGTACTAACAAACCCCCAAATAGCTACTGTACAAAATAATTCATTTGGGAATAAATAGGAATTTGGTTACTGCAACAATTATACCTAACATTGAGATTATTGGAGAAAATCTTAAACATAATGTATATCATCAACCCCAAGACGTTTACAAGATAATTTGTTTGGGAATAAATTCGCTCTTAATTCTGGCAACAATGGACATTAAGATTATTTTGGTGGCTTGAATTAATCGTGAAAACCAAACGTTCTTGTACGAATAATACTTATTATTCCAACAATGAACATAAATATTATTTTAGTGACTTGAGAACATCGCGAAACCAAACTTTCTCGCATAAATATTACTTAATTCTTCCAACAATTGACATTAAGATTATTTTAGTAACTTGAGTACATCGTGGAACCAAACGTCCTTGTGCAACATATTACTTAATTCTTCCAACAATGAACATTAAGATTATTTCAGTGGCTGGCGTTCATTGTGAAACCAAACGTGCTTGTAAAAAAATATTACTTTATTCTTCCAACAATGAACATTAAGATTATTTCAGTGGCTGGCGTTCATTGTGAAACCAAACGTGCTTGTAAAAAATATTACTTTATTCTTTCGACAATGGACGGCTAGATAATTGTGGGGACTTGAGTAAATGGTATAGATCACGAAATATATTAACCTCTTTGTTCATATGAACAAAATAATATTGTTTAGCTCTTCGTGCGTCACTCTAGTCTGGTTTAGTTTGCTGGTGATGAAAAGGTTGGGGTTCAAATCCTAACCGGATCCACTGAAGTATTTTTTTTCCTAAATGATTATTTACTCTCTCACCGTGAACATAAGGTATATTTTATCGTTCTCATCCCTTCTCTATTAGTGTAAATATTCGCATATACTTAACATATGGTATAGTAGCCCCATGGCTTCTTTGGTGCTGACTGACAGCTCACAGCTGACTTTTAACAGTCAAAATGTAGGTATATACCTAAATTTTGAATGTCAGAAGTGACAGCTGCTAAACACATGTTTTTGCAGATCATTTGATTCCGCGTAAGGATACGTAATTTGGTCTGGTAAGTTTTTAATGCTGTCAGTCAAAACCAAAGAAGCCATATGGCTACTGTAGGATATCATGTAAGAAAACAAAAACAAAAAATTAACATATTGCAACTCTAAATTAGTCCATGTTTCAAGAATGATAATGGAGATTAAAGTTTGAAACTCACACTTCCGTGATTCTTAACTGACACATTATTGTATGTGATATTTTTCTATCATATATGGTGTATTAATGTTTCTAATCTACCTTCTATTTTGAGTCGAGAAAGTGACATAAATATTAAAAACAAAATATACAACACATCCTTCTGTTGCCAAAACACAATAATAAAATACAACAAGAAAAAAATAATTAGAACCGAAATCATTTATTTGCGTTAATTTATAAACAACTTATATAAATATTATATAGGCATTCAAAGATAGAACGAAAATATTTAAACCTAATAATAAACATATAATCCAAAGCAACTAAATCGTATCACCTTCCAAAAACCATTTGCAACGGTGTTCTTCATTTTTTCAAGAGTTATGAAGACAAAGTTGTTTCTTTTGTAGCGTGAAATGCTCGTTTAGTTACTTTTGAAACTATATATTAGTGCATATATCGGCAATTTGTAAGTTTTCTCGAGCTATACTTTACCTGCAACTACTAACATTATATTATTTTATATTTTAGATTCTATTAAATATCTTTTTTTTATTTTTTACTATTCCATGTTTTTATTTTTTACTATTATTTTAGATTCACGTTCCAGTCAACACTTTAGTATCACTAATGGCTGATTTACTAGTTTTTCTTCACCGTTTTCCCAATCTCTATACACTTCTTTCTATATTTTTATTTTATCTTTCTGTCATTTTCTTACTTTTTTTTTCATCTTCGTTTCGACAAATGAGCATCACGTCAAGGCTCGTATTCTCGAAGACAAATTTTGCTCTCCATCTTCCTGACTTTTTTTTTCTTTCTCTCCCCTTCTTTTTTCCCGCTATAACCCCCCAAACCCCTCTCTAGTTCCTGGTGATGCTTTTGTAACCCTGGCGTCTTGCTGTCAGTTTA
>CABEEJ010000068.1:217326-234476 GCA_901482245.1 Timema douglasi
CCCCCTCGGTCGTCTCCTGTTACTCGCTCGTTTCGGTCAAATCACTTTCTAAGGTTTGGTAGATGGGAGATCTTGGTAGAGCTACTCGTAGCATAATTTTAGATTTTTTTTTATTCCCTAAAGAACTATAATTATTATTCAATAGCAAGACATTTTTCACAAAGACTATGGTGAGCTATTATACAACAACAATTAGCTGATTTAAATTTTATCCAAAAGTTTTTTTAAATAAAATAAATCATCCTTATACCAAATAACCAAAATCAATTCGAACCTTAAATTTCACTTTCTTTTTTTCAATTACTTACTTTGAGTTGATTTTGGTTATTCGGTGTAAAGATGATAAATATTATATTAAAAAAGCTTTTAGCTAAAATTTAAATTCACTTAATGCTTATATACAATATATATATTGTGTATACGATATATCATATTTATATAGCCTATTACTAATTATTGGGGGTACTTTAAACTATTAATATCTTACATATTATCATATATACACACTTTAGGGGAAGAAATGGTTGTTATGTTTTGTGTTCATAGTCAAAAGTAAAGCCTAAAGAAGTACCATACATAATATAAAGACCGTAAATGTCACCTAGTGGTCAGACATATTTCCTGGATCCAAAGGCTCTGGGCTCGATCACCAGCGCTTCCAGATTTTCTGTGAAGCAGTAGTGTCGTATGTTAAATGTCACACAGGGAAAAATAGAACAGGGGGAAGTCGTATTGATACAATGCAAACAGATTTAAAAGAAGCAGCGAATAGAGTTTGTTCTCAGGATGAACGGATTGGAGCCTTAGATTTAGTCCAACATTTATCGAAGGCATGATTCATTCAAGGACTATCCAGTGAAAGAATTTAAACAATAGTAAGGAGTAGAAATATGGATGTGAGTAGTTTTGGATCAGCAGTAGAGATTACTTTGGAAGAAGATAGTAATATCCTATCACAGAGAGAAAAGGGTTCCAGCGAAAATAAAGCATTTAGACTGGATAGTAAAAGGCCATAATTAAGGTGTGTGAATTGCCACAGAATAGGACATCGCACAGATCACTGTTACCTGAAAAAAACCCAGGTAAAGTGGGAGATAAAACGTGAACCGCGGGAAGTTCACATGGGTTTACAAAGGTTCTGCTACCTTTGTGGGGAACCCAGCCATTTTAAGCGGGATTGCCCAAGGAATAGGAGTAGGAAAATAAAATTTCCCTAAAAGTCCTATGCAGAGCCAGGGAAACTTCTGAGGAGGCAGGGTAGGCAACCAGCCGTGACCTCCGGTCCGAGAAGGGACGGTTTCGATAACACAAGAGAGAAAGTAAATTATAGTTGAAACGAACAAGGTATAGTTCAACCACCAAATCTTTGTGTAGTTGATATCACAACAGTAGAAACGCATACAGAGGCAGTGACACCCTATTTAATAGATACCGGTTCATATATAAGACTGATAAAGAACATCTGTTTAGTGGATTATGTTCTTAATGAAATAAACACTAAGGAAGCATATAGCGGTTTTTGCATTACAAATAATGTAATGTGGACGCAAGGGAAAGTTACCTTGCATATGAGGTTAAGCAATGATGTATATGAGCATCAATGTTATGTAGAGGAAAATATCCACTATGAAGGAATATTAGGCAGAGATTTTTGGAGTAAGTTTCTAACCTTGATTGATTTTCAGAAAAACGAGGTCAGATTAGGTCTGCGTGTACTGTTTATGTTTGATAAGAGTCGAAATGTATAGTATAGTGTACATACCACCTCGAAGTGAAAAGATGGTGAGGTTAGCTGTTGAGGGAGAAGGACTAGGTATAGTTCCTAAAGGTTCTCTAGTGCCAGGGTTGTACTTGGCGGAAGCTCTCATAAACGCTAGAAATGGAGTGTTCGTGAGTAGTGTGTTGAATACAACAGAAAAAACTGTTGAAATAGAGTTACCAAAAGTAAAATTAGAAAGGGTTAACTTAATTGAAAATACGTGTTTTTAGAAGATAAAACACAGATAAGAGATAGAATAGGAATATTAGCTGGTAAATTAAGGTTAGGATATTTAAATGCTGAAGAGAGAAAAAGCACAGAGATCATATTTTATGAATATAATTATGTATTATATTTAAAAGGGTATGATACTAAAGGAACGAGGGTCATCGAACACGCAATACCTTTAAGTAAAGACACAATCCCGATAAATCAGAAACAGTATAGACTCCCTAAAGTTCATAAACATGAGGTTGAAGGTCAGGTTAAATAAATGTTGACAGATGATATCATTCAACCAATTACAAGTCCTTGGAATGGTCCAATACTTGTTATTCCAAAGAAAAAATATGCCGCAGGGGGAAAGAAGTGGCGAGTGGTTATTGAATTTAGGAAGCTTAGGCCCAGTTTCATAGTCAAATATAGTACGCCTCAAGTGCGGCGCTACACTAAATACAAGACGACACCTAACTAAACTCGAATGGAATGGGCCGTTCTCGCATAGGAAACTGGCCCATTCCATTCTGGTTTAGGTAGGTGTCGTTATGTACTTAGTGTAGCGCCGCACTTGAGGCGTACTAAATTTGACTATGAAACTTGGCCTAAATGAGATAACGAAAGGGGACGCATACCTTATTACAAATATTATGGACATATTAGAGCAGTTAGGGAAAGCCAAATATTTATCCACACTCGATATGGTATCAGCGTACAATCAGTGTCCATTAAAAATAGAGGATCAACAGTAAACTGCTTTTAGAACGCAAACAAGATATTATGAATTTAAAAGGTTATATTTTGGTTCAAAATGTGCACCGGCGACTTTTCAGAGATTGATGAATACGGTGTTAAAAGGTTTGCAGGGAATAAAGTGTTTAGTTTACGTATACGATGTTGTTGTATTGGGTAAAATATTGCAAATACATAATGAAAGACTTGTAGAGGTATTTAATAGATACAGGCTACATGGGTTGAAATTACAAACAGATAAATGGGAATTTTTACGTAAGAAAATTACTAACTAAGGACATGTAGTTGCAATAGAAGGGGTTATGCCATGCCAAATAAATTTAGAAAATATCTTAAATTATCCTACACTGACCACAAGTAAAGGATTAAAAAGATGTATAGGTATATATAGCTATTACAGAAAATGTCTACATAATTTTAGCCAAAATTGGCCATAAAATACGACTTTAAAATAGGTAAAATCTACCTATAAAAAATCTACCTCTATATACCAGGTTTAGGCAAACGTAATTACTATTAGACTAGAGACCCATGAACTTAGTTTTGTTAATATATTTTCTTTGTTTGACGTGTTTGTAGGGGTTACCATGTCTTTCCCAATTCTCTTGCTACTAATCTTCTACTTATAAACCTTAGCCGTCCTTAACCTATTATTTCCCAGGGCTTATAGCACCCGTTTCTCTTTCTACTTTTCACAATTAGAAAAATTGCTTAAATCTTTTTGCAAGAGCTCTTAGGGTTCTTTTTTTCTCTCTTTAACTTGACTGTGCATTTTAATCCTTCAACTTTAATTATTTTGTAGGGATCTACCTATTGTAATGTTAATTTATTGGATATACCTCTTCTTAAAGACTCGTCAAATAACAATACTGAATCTCCTACCTAAAATGTAGGTACATTAAAAGTTTCATCATAATGATATTTATATTGCTATTTTACCTTCATTAAATTTTGTCTAGCTATTTCGCGGCTTAAATGTAATTTTTCTTTCAACTCTTTGATATAGTCGTCATAAGTATATCCATTTTCCTCTGGCTTTCCCTAAATATTTCCTGCAGAATAATAACTCATGTGGTGTATAACCTGTCACACTATGAGGCGTTGTTTTTTATACTAAAGTAGCATAAGGCATATGCCAATCCTGCTAATCTGTCGCTATATAAAGACCTTGATATTCCACTATCGTTCTATGACATCTTTCTAACGCTCCGTTAGTTTGAGGGTGATAACAAGTTGTTTGAAGTTTCTTTATCTTTAACATTTTACAAATATTTGAAAACATTGATCCTTGATCTGTTAATATTGATTTGGGTATTTAAAATTTTAAAACAGTGTGTTCAATAAAATTCTCATCTACTGTAGTTGCATCTTTTTGTTCTATGGGTATAGCGATAATATACTTTGATAGTTCATCCTGCCATGTCAACCCATACTTATGAACTTCATTTGTCTCCGTCAATGGTCCTACAATTTCTAAACATAGCTTTTCGAAAACTACTTCTAGTGTAGTGGTTAACTCTGATGGCATTTCTGTTTTCTTTTGTGTGACATATTTCATACTTCTTAATATATCCATCAATATCTTTTTTAATTTTCGGCCACTGAAAATACATTTTAACGCTTTGGTGTATTCTGTTCATACCTTGATGTCCCTCTAATGGTTCACCTTGCAATTTTTTTTAAACGTTTATTTTCATACCCTCACTTATTTAATCACTTATTCGTTTATTGGAAGTCCCTTCTTCAGTTTGAAATTCCTCATCTAAGGTTGAGGTTTGAACCTCGGTTATTTCATAACTCTTACTTAGTCCGTCTGAATGAGTAATTACACTTCCTTTTCTATAAAAAAAAACTTGATGATTGCATTCTTCTAATTTTAATCTCCATCTAATAATCGTGAACTCAGATCCTTCACATTGAAGATCCATGTTAAAGGTTTATGATCTGTAATTATTGTGAACTTTCTTTCATATATATATGAACCGTAGTATTTAACTGCCCAAATAATGACTAGCAACTCTCTCTCAGTTGTACAATAATTTTGTTCTGCCTTGTTAGTAGTAGCTAGTAGGCCCTGTCGTCCCCGTCTTTTTATTAGCCGAAACTGGTCAAGTGACCACGCCTCCTGCTCTCTGATTGGCTGCTATAAATAGCCTCTTTCCCCCACCCCTGACCTGCTTTCAACATCCGTTTGATTCCCCCTCCTCCTGCCCATGTCCTCCCCTCTTCACCCCTTTCACGCCCTGGCCTAGCCAATTCAAGGCATTTTGGTTCTTGATTATTAATTATTAATAATTGTTAATTAATTATTGTTAATTGATTATTGTTAATTAATTAATTGGTAGGCTAGAGGTGTTGTAGTTTATTTATTTGTTTATTAGAACATAGCGCTTTGGCTGCCGGGGTTAGAATGAACATTGGCTCCTCCATTACGAGGCTCTGTCAGACTTTCCAGGAACAAACTTCTCCAGCCGACCTTGTGTGCTAAAAGTAGCCTACCTACTCTACTCAGTCTCTTACAGCGTAATAACCGCTATCGTCTTTCTTTCAATCGTTTGATATAACTATATCGGGGGGGAAATCCCTCCCCAATCCCTTCCATCCTCTGACTGCCTGTCATTCACTGCTGGTAATGAGCCACTCATTACAGTGTCATTCACACTCGTTGCAAGTGTATTGCTGGACACAGGAATCCCCCACCAGTCGTTAACGAGCCAGTCATTAACCTCTACACATTGAGGAGTCGTTGTCTTGTATCGATAGCGACACACTTACAGCAGTGCTGTCTTTGTCTGGTACTACTTCACACACCCCTCTCCCGCCCTCAAGCTCCCGGCAATGACCCAAGCCATTTAATGGTAGTGAGCTCCTTACAGACTCATTCATTAACCTCCTTGGAGGTACACGACCTCCTGAGCTCGTTGAATGTAAATTCCTTACACTATGATTGTTGAACGGTAAAACCACTCTCGTTCTATAAAACATAGATTTGTCTCTGGGATAGATCGTTTTGCAGGTGAGGGCCGCCTGGCTTCTAGTTTGGAGATGTTCAAAAGGTGATTGATTGAAAAAAATGATATAATTCTTAGTACAGGATTACTCGGTCATTGACCGCCATCCCAAGTGCTAGGGGGTCTGAGGTTCAAACCTAGGTCCTGGTACACATTTTCAAACCCTTCCTTCACCTCTGACAATACTTATGAATGTCAAGCAGTTAAATATTTCAAAATACACTATCCAAGTTTTCTATATATTGACACAAGTAAGCTACGCGTGAGTTTATAATATAATAATATCTAGCATCGCATCTTACTACCCGTTTGGTTCTAATATATAAATAATAATATTTAAATTATCTGAAATTTAGCTGGTATTTGTAAATATAAACATTGAAACGGTTGAAACGATTAGTTACCCCTTAATAGGCGATATGACCGCACAGCTTCTGACACTGGAGTGCTCTATGTTAACAACTCTCTCGTCCGATGCAAGAGCGGACTAAGTACAAATAAATGAAATGGCTAATGCTCGGTAATTGTATCTATAACTTATATGAAGCAGCTATTTAGCTTAGCATTGCACGTTGCAGCAAGTTATTAACATAAATAATGACCACACGGTTTAAGGCGCTACTCTATCAATAGACTAGACTTCTAAAGATGGGAGGAAGTGAGGTTTTGATCCACTGTCAGTTGTATGAGGCTGGTTATTTCGGATGCGTTTCATCTTCCTGCCACCAATCCCATTAGCGTTATAATCGAGCAAATTATTCAATAGATCTGAATCGTGGAGTGCACGACGTAAGTTTCAGGATCATGTTTTGTTTGCCCGTAGACGGAAGTTTTGGGCTCAAATCTCACCCTCTAGAAATAGTCTAGATTGTCTATTATGGTTAGACCATGATTCAATCACTGTTGCACCCATTTATCAGCGCATCTTACTACCCGCTCTGATTATGTGCGTAGATACTAATTACGCTGTTGGGATGTTTGAACCAGCATATGCCTAGATGGAGAGTGAAAAAACTACTCCCAGGTCTATGACAGCAAACACACACACGCACGATGTTCCACCATCCATGAACAGAGCGATGACAAGGCACATCCATATCCAGCGAAGGGTAGAAAGTGTATGATAGATAACGGTATTTACAAAGACCTCATACGGTTTGCGCATGCGCAGAGACATATTACAGTATTTAGGTCATTACAGTCAGCAATCCCTTTGAGATGGGTATAAATAAAACCCAAAGCATTACATTCGGTCATTTCAAATTGTAATTGGATCACAAAAACATCAAGATGAGTTTTGATGCTCTGGAAATCTGGTTAAATTCGGGTATGTTTAATTAGTTTTGTATATTTTAATGATTTCTAATTTCATTATCATGTCAGGGTGTACAGCGGTATTCTCTTCTTCTTTGTTAGATGATGATGATGAGCCTATGACGCTTGGTGTGGCGGCGCAACCTGTGGATCCCAATAGCCTGGACCAGCTGGTGCAATTTACAGAAGATGCCCGGGTCATCCGTATCTGGCTGGGGGGTCCACAACGCCTTCTCTGATGCGTATGTAAACAAGAGCAGGGGGGTCATAATCGCCGATGCCTCGTACGCTCGCATTAGGACTGGCCTGCACTCGTGAGAAGAAAGTCACTGCCAACCCGTGGATGATCACGTCCAGGGGTCCAAGGAGGTTAATGAATGAGTCTGTAAGGAGCTTACTACCATTAAATGGCTCGGATCATTACCGGGACCTTGGGGGCGGGAGAGGGGTGTGTGAAGTAGTACCAGACAGAGACAGCATTGCTGTAAGTGTGTCGCTATCGATACAAGACAACGACTCCTCAATGTGTATAGGTTAATGACTGGCTCGTTAACGACCAGTGGGGGAATCCTGTGTCCAAAAACACACCTACGACGAGTGTGAATGACACTGTAAGGAGTGGCTCATTACCAGCAGTGAATGACAGGCAGTCAGAGGAGGGAAGTGAGTGGAGAGGGATTTCCCCCCGATATTGTTATGTCCGAATATTGAAAGAAAGACGGTAGTGCTCATTACGCTGTTAGAGACTGAGTAGAGTAGGTAGGCTACTTTTATTACACAAGGTCGGCTGGAGAAGTTTGTTCCTGGACAGTCCGACAGAGCCTCGTGATGGAAGAGCCAATGTTTATTATAGCCCCGGCAGCCAAAGCGCCATGTTCTAATAAACAAATAAATAAACTACAATACCTCTATCCTATCAATTAATTAACAATCATTAATAATTAATCATCAAAAACCAACATGTCCTGGATTGGAGGGCCAGGGGGTGAAAGGGGGGAAGATGGGAGGACATGGGCAAGATGAGGGGGAATCAAATGGATTTGTAAAGTAGACTACTTTACAAATCCATTTGATTCCCCCTCATCTTGCCCATGTCCTCCCATCTTCCCCCCTTTCACCCCCTGGCCCTCCAATCCAGGACATGTTGGTTTTTGATGATTAATTATTAATGATTGTTAATTAATTGATAGGATAGAGGTATTGTAGTTTATTTATTTGTTTATTAGAACATGGCGCTTTGGCTGCCGGGGCTATAATAAACATTGGCTCTTCCATCACGAGGCTCTGTCGGACTGTCCAGGAACAAACTTCTCCAGCCGACCTTGTGTAATAAAAGTAGCCTACCTACTCTACTCAGTCTCTAACAGCGTAATGAGCACTACCGTCTTTCTTTCAATATTCGGACATAACAATATCGGGGGGAAATCCCTCTCCACTCACTTCCCTCCTCTGACTGCCTGTCATTCACTGCTGGTAATGAGCCACTCCTTACAGTGTCATTCACACTCGTCGTAGGTGTGTTTTTGGACACAGGATTCCCCCACTGGTCGTTAACGAGCCAGTCATTAACCTATACACATTGAGGAGTCGTTGTCTTGTATCGATAGCGACACACTTACAGCAATGCTGTCTCTGTCTGGTACTACTTCACACACCCCTCTCCCGCCCCCAAGGTCCCGGTAATGATCCGAGCCATTTAATGGTAGTAAGCTCCTTACAGACTCATTCATTAACCTCCTTGGACCCCTGGACGTGATCATCCACGGGTTGGCAGTGACTTTCTTCTCACGAGTGCAGGCCAGTCCTAATGCGAGCGTACGAGGCATCGGCGATTATGACCCCCCTGCTCTTGTTTACATACGCATCAGAGAAGGCGTTGTGGACCCCCCAGCCAGATACGGATGACCCGGGCATCTTCTGTAAATTGCACCAGCTGGTCCAGGCTATTGGGATCCACAGGTTGCGCCGCCACACCAAGCGTCATAGGCTCATCATCATCATCTAACAAAGAAGAAGAGAATACCGCTGTACACCCTGACATGATAATGAAATTAGAAATCATTAAAATATACAAAACTAATTAAACATACCCGAATTTAACCAGATTTCCAGAGCATCAAAACTCATCTTGATGTTTTTGTGATCCAATTACAATTTGAAATGACCGAATGTAATGCTTTGGGTTTTATTTATACCCATCTCAAAGGGATTGCTGACTGTAATGACCTAAATACTGTAATATGTCTCTGCGCATGCGCAAACCGTATGAGGTCTTTGTAAATACCGTTATCTATCATACACTTTCTACCCTTCGCTGGATATGGATGTGCCTTGTCATCGCTCTGTTCATGGATGGTGGAACATCGTGCGTGTGTGTGTTTGCTGTCATAGACCTGGGAGTAGTTTTTTCACTCTCCATCTAGGCATATGCTGGTTCAAACATCCCAACAGCGTAATTAGTATCTACGCACATAATCAGAGCGGGTAGTAAGATGCGCTGATAAATGGGTGCAACAGTGATTGAATCATGGTCTAACCATAATAGACAATCTAGACTATTT
The DNA here is from genome assembly GCA_901482245.1 of Timema douglasi. NCBI lineage: Eukaryota > Metazoa > Arthropoda > Insecta > Phasmatodea > Timematidae > Timema > Timema douglasi. Next base: position 226,941 of record CABEEJ010000068.1, read on the forward strand.
CTAGAGGGTGAGATTTGAGCCCAAAACTTCCGTCTACGGGCAAACAAAACATGATCCTGAAACTTACGTCGTGCACTCCACGATTCAGATCTATTGAATAATTTGCTCGATTATAACGCTAATGGGATTGGTGGCAGGAAGATGAAACGCATCCGAAATAACCAGCCTCATACAACTGACAGTGGATCAAAACCTCACTTCCTCCCATCTTTAGAAGTCTAGTCTATTGATAGAGTAGCGCCTTAAACCGTGTGGTCATTATTTATGTTAATAACTTGCTGCAACGTGCAATGCTAAGCTAAATAGCTGCTTCATATAAGTTATAGATACAATTACCGAGCATTAGCCATTTCATTTATTTGTACTTAGTCCGCTCTTGCATCGGACGAGAGAGTTGTTAACATAGAGCACTCCAGTGTCAGAAGCTGTGCGGTCATATCGCCTATTAAGGGGTAACTAATCGTTTCAACCGTTTCAATGTTTATATTTACAAATACCAGCTAAATTTCAGATAATTTAAATATTATTATTTATATATTAGAACCAAACGGGTAGTAAGATGCGATGCTAGATATTATTATATTATAAACTCACGCGTAGCTTACTTGTGTCAATATATAGAAAACTTGGATAGTGTATTTTGAAATATTTAACTGCTTGACATTCATAAGTATTGTCAGAGGTGAAGGAAGGGTTTGAAAATGTGTACCAGGACCTAGGTTTGAACCTCAGACCCCCTAGCACTTGGGATGGCGGTCAATGACCGAGTAATCCTGTACTAAGAATTATATCATTTTTTTCAATCAATCACCTTTTGAACATCTCCAAACTAGAAGCCAGGCGGCCCTCACCTGCAAAACGATCTATCCCAGAGACAAATCTATGTTTTATAGAACGAGAGTGGTTTTACCGTTCAACAATCATAGTGTAAGGAATTTACATTCAACGAGCTCAGGAGGTCGTGTACCTCCAAGGAGGTTAATGAATGAGTCTGTAAGGAGCTCACTACCATTAAATGGCTTGGGTCATTGCCGGGAGCTTGAGGGCGGGAGAGGGGTGTGTGAAGTAGTACCAGACAAAGACAGCACTGCTGTAAGTGTGTCGCTATCGATACAAGACAACGACTCCTCAATGTGTAGAGGTTAATGACTGGCTCGTTAACGACTGGTGGGGGATTCCTGTGTCCAGCAATACACTTGCAACGAGTGTGAATGACACTGTAATGAGTGGCTCATTACCAGCAGTGAATGACAGGCAGTCAGAGGATGGAAGGGATTGGGGAGGGATTTCCCCCCCGATATAGTTATATCAAACGATTGAAAGAAAGACGATAGCGGTTATTACGCTGTAAGAGACTGAGTAGAGTAGGTAGGCTACTTTTAGCACACAAGGTCGGCTGGAGAAGTTTGTTCCTGGAAAGTCTGACAGAGCCTCGTAATGGAGGAGCCAATGTTCATTCTAACCCCGGCAGCCAAAGCGCTATGTTCTAATAAACAAATAAATAAACTACAACACCTCTAGCCTACCAATTAATTAATTAACAATAATCAATTAACAATAATTAATTAACAATTATTAATAATTAATAATCAAGAACCAAAATGCCTTGAATTGGCTAGGCCAGGGCGTGAAAGGGGTGAAGAGGGGAGGACATGGGCAGGAGGAGGGGGAATCAAACGGATGTTGAAAGCAGGTCAGGGGTGGGGGAAAGAGGCTATTTATAGCAGCCAATCAGAGAGCAGGAGGCGTGGTCACTTGACCAGTTTCGGCTAATAAAAAGACGGGGACGACAGGGCCTACTAGCTACTACTAACAAGGCAGAACAAAATTATTGTACAACTGAGAGAGAGTTGCTAGTCATTATTTGGGCAGTTAAATACTACGGTTCATATATATATGAAAGAAAGTTCACAATAATTACAGATCATAAACCTTTAACATGGATCTTCAATGTGAAGGATCTGAGTTCACGATTATTAGATGGAGATTAAAATTAGAAGAATGCAATCATCAAGTTTTTTTTTATAGAAAAGGAAGTGTAATTACTCATTCAGACGGACTAAGTAAGAGTTATGAAATAACCGAGGTTCAAACCTCAACCTTAGATGAGGAATTTCAAACTGAAGAAGGGACTTCCAATAAACGAATAAGTGATTAAATAAGTGAGGGTATGAAAATAAACGTTTAAAAAAAATTGCAAGGTGAACCATTAGAGGGACATCAAGGTATGAACAGAATACACCAAAGCGTTAAAATGTATTTTCAGTGGCCGAAAATTAAAAAAGATATTGATGGATATATTAAGAAGTATGAAATATGTCACACAAAAGAAAACAGAAATGCCATCAGAGTTAACCACTACACTAGAAGTAGTTTTCGAAAAGCTATGTTTAGAAATTGTAGGACCATTGACGGAGACAAATGAAGTTCATAAGTATGGGTTGACATGGCAGGATGAACAATCAAAGTATATTATCGCTACACCCATAGAACAAAAAGATGCAACTATGGTAGATAAGAATTTTATTGAAAACACTGTTTTAAAATTTTAAATACCCAAATCAATATTAACAGATCAAGGATCAATGTTTACAAATATTTGTAAAATGTTAAAGATAAAGAAATTTCAAACAACTTGTTATCATCCTCAAACTAACGTAGCGTTAGAAAGAAGTCATAGAACGATAGTGGAATATCTAGGTCATTATATAGCGACAGATTAGCAGGATTGGCATATGCCTTATGCTATTTTAGTATAAAACACAACGCCTCATAGTGTGACAGGTTATACACCATATGAGTTATTATTCTGCAGGAAATATTTAGGGAAAAGCCAGAGGAAAATCTATATTCATATGACGACTATGTCAAAGAGTTGAAAAAAATATTACATTTAAGCCACGAAATAGCTAGACAAAATTTAATGAAGTCAAAATAGCAAAATAAATATCATTATGATGAAACTTTTAATGTACCTACATTTGAGGTAGGAGATTCAGTATTGTTATTTGACGAATCTTTAAGAAGAGGTATATCCAAGAAATTAACATCACAATAGGTAGGTCCCTACAAAGTAATTAAATTTGAAGGATTAAAATGCACAGTCAAGTTAAAGAAAGAAAAAAAGAACCCTAAGAGTCCTTGCAAAAGATTTAAGCAATTTTTCTAATTGTGAAAAGTAGAAAGAGAAACGGGTGCTATAAGCCCTGGGAAATAATAGGTTAAGGATGGCTAAGGTTTATAAGTAGAAGATTAGTAGCAAGAGAATTGGGAAAGACATGGTAACCTCTACAAACACGCCAAACAAAGAAAATATAATAACAAAACTAAGTGCATGGGCCTCTAGTCTAATAGTAGGTACGTTTGCCTAAACCTGTTATATAGAGGTAGATTTTTTTATAGGTAGATGTTACCTATTTTAAAGTCGTATTTTATGGACAATAAGGGAGAAAATACAAAAGGGATTTATGTATATGATGTAAATTAAACTACAAGATATAATAATGTTAAGTAAAGATCTAACTCAGGAGTGTTAGAGTCATTTAAGTTTAATGGAATCTTAATAAACAGGTTGTATTGTTTGTATAAAAATTGAAGTCCTATTCATTGTAGTCATATTTCTAAGCACCAATATGTGTATGAGTCTCGACTTAAGGGTCGATAAAATAAAGGAATCGTCCGGACTGTACTATGAACGCTGCGGTGAAGCACATTCATTCAACGAGTGGAGGTTGGTTAACTATGTAAATTTATCTCAAATTGAAGAAAACTATGAGAAGTTTAATGAGTATGCTAAGTTGACACGTAGGTTTTGCAAAATAAATAATGAAACTTTGAAAAATAAATTCAATGCTTGTCTAAGATAAAAGGATAGTATTAAAGAGATAGAAACTAATAAGAATTTGATCAAACAAATTACTCAAGGAGAACCAACAACGCGTGCAAAACTAAGCATATTTCCTTTGAATATTATAAGAAAAATTAGTAGAGTTTTATTTAGGACATTAGATGAGGACGATGCTTCCTATTACGAGTATAATGAGAAAACTAAAACATACAGAAGAAGAATCGCAATTTTTGAAATTATCTAAAGAACAAACGTTAGTGATAAAGTCCACTTTACATACGATTAATCAAACAATTGAAGCTACAGGAGGTAGTGATAAAACGTTAACGTTAAGTAAAGGACTATAAAAAAATAAATACACAAATAAATGAAAGAGATGGTAAGATTAAATAAAGATTTGATGTTATGACGTTATACATAGCCATAAAAACATATTTTTAATGTAGATAGAGCTGTAAGCGAGGTTAAACAGCAATATGAAATTTTGATTGACGCAATTTTGAATGCACAAACAGGTATTCTACAACCTCATGTAACTAAGCCTTATAAAATTATGGAGTATTTTAGACAGACACAAACCCATTTACCTCAAGAGTTATCCTTACCCATTCCTTTGAGGAGGTATTACGGACATAAATTATTGAACATTTTAAGATCAGAAGTGTAGGAAATGCTACTGTATTAACTTATATAATTGTATTACCTTTAACATATCATTATAAATATATTGTGTATATAGAGTCGTTTCCATTGTTAAGTACTCATCTTCATGAAGAATGTGAAGCTAAAATGCTTAGTTATATGCAAACAATACCTAAGGATTGTGATAAGAAAAGTGTAGGATTGGAAAGACCATTATGGATAAGCTTAAAACATAATGAATGGATTTTCTGTATTCCATATGTAGAAAAGTTAACAGTATTATATGAAGGACAAAAACCTTATGATGTTACCTTAGAATTTAGATGGTACTGGAAAATTTTACTCAAAATATAAAGGTTGTGGTTATAATATATTGCTTCAAACGCAATCTTTTATCACAAATAATGAAACTAATAAAGATGTTACCGAACATTAGTTTTGAAAATTATTGCTGTTTGATGGAAGGAGAACAATTGAATTTAAATAAAATATAGTTAGACTTATATGTAGTCGACCAAGTAGACCAAGCAACTCTTAATATGTACGAGGTAGAGAGAATGTTACAGGAAGAAAAATGGAAAATATAACCATTTAGTAAAAATATCAAAACTGTCTATATTTACTTATGTTATGATAAAAATAATAACTTTGATAATAATGTTATTAATATGTTAATGTAAAATATGTTGTGGTGATTCTAATATTTGTAAAAGATGGTGGACAGATGATGATTGCTGTAAGAATGTAATTTATTTTAAACCAATTATTGTAATTAACATTCATGGATCAAGGGAAAGTATGTTTACACTCCTATTGCAAGGTCTCAGAGAAGACCTAGAGATAGTCTAGATTTAGAAAATAGCTTGAAGCTATATTGTTTTCTTATCCAAATAGAGGGAGGTGGCTTATAGCTAGGAGGTCAGCCGATTAGTATAACCCCTTAGAGCAATAATCATAATACCACCAGGTAAATAAAGATCTTTAATATTAAAGGTATTTAATATGTTAATGTTATACTTATTGTAATAGTAACGCAAAACAATAAAGGTGTTACTAAGTTGTGTTGGAGTATATAATTAAAGTAATGCTTAAGTCATACAGACAAGTAACCTCTGGAACTTCTTGATCTTTCGCACCCCGTCCTTCTAGGTACCAATCCTGACGTTGAGCCTCGGAGTCTCTAGTACTTCTGAGTCTTTCTGCCATGACCGCCGCCTCTTCCCAGCACCTTTCCTGCTTGAGGTTGGAGTCGGGTGCCCCTGGTTTTCTTCTGTTTTGTGGAACCGTTATAGAACCTGTAGCTTCTTCGTTCTTCAAGTTGTGTGTGTTGTTGAACCCCACATCTGATACCAAAGTGGTTCTTCTCCTGTCGTATCCCTCAGGTTTGGGAACTCAGGGTAGAGAACAATTAGAATCGTTTCAACTCCAAATACTTGAAGGAACCTTGGAACTCGAAGAAATGATCAGATGTTATTGATGAAGAGTTATGTTCTTACACTTTTATTAAATAATAAAAAACTATATTACAAGTTATTGGTTTACATGAAGAGTAATCCAGCCAGTGCTTCTGCATACATTCAGTATAAAAGTTACTACAAAAAAGCCCCGATTCCCATATATCAGGGGTTCACATACCTCCCTTGTTTATCTGTGGAAGTTTCTAGCTACGCTGTACGAGTACAAATGGTGCAACCAATATTTCGTGGAGGAACATGTGACTGTTTGCTCACCATGGACTTAAGGACTCAAAATATCAACTCTGGCTAAGAAAATGCTTAGAAAGTAATCGTATCACAGAGTTCCCAAATAACTATAGTCTGTATGACATAAGCTTTACTTTAAATATATAATCAAACACAACTTAGTTACACCTTTCTTGTATTGCGTTACTATTACAATAAGTATAACATTAACATATATATTAAATATCTTTAATATTAATTATCTTTATTTACCTGGTGGTACTATGACTATTGCTCTAAGGGGTTATAATAATTAGCTAACCCCCCTAGCTATATGACAGTGGGTCTTGAACGGGGTCAACTCAGCCTCGTGAAGACAGAACTAATTAAATAAAGAAGTAGTGACTCCGGTCTAGAAAATTGAGATTAATTGCCGGAGAGTTTACCGTGCAGGTCACATGACACCCTCAAGCCGCAAATGTTGGCACTACCTCATCAACATGCTACGGCCGTTCGGTCGGTGTAGCTAGCTATATATATATATATATATGGTATATACTATATTATTATATATAAATTATTTTTATTAGAATAACTATAGTTCAATCTTATTCTTGACGTCGTATTAATTAATTACATAGTGGTAAAACCCCTTACAATAAAATATAACTACACGTGTGAGCGTGAAGAGTAGGTTTTTTGAGAAATAATCTAAGAACATTACTTGGGTATCTCAGCGGGGTAGATATTTGTGTTAATTATAGCAATGTGAAAAAGTGATGACGTAATTTAAAGGAGATGGAAGTCTCGGTGAGATGAAGTTGAGCGAAGATTTTATTACATTATTTTTATTGATTTATTTCATACTATTCCAGTTTTACAAACGAATAAAGGAAAAGTTGGAGGAATTTATTGTTAGAATATTATAATTAGGGATTGTAATGTAAATAAGGGTATGTTTTTTGTTTTTAATATTCATAGTGAACATGGCTTCATTTTCTTTCAACTTTAAAAAAACCTAAAAATAGTAGAACATTGTGATATATTTAGACTACCAGTTTATTTATTTAATATGCATAAATTTTGTATATAAAATCCAGCTCTTTACCCACTTTTTAACTTATTTATATCTGAATTCTTGGTTCTTCACCAGATTTCATTTATAAAAATATTCTTAAAGGATTTTTTTTTATAATTTCACATTCACGTGACCAAAATATATCTTCCTTAACTCGTAGCTTACTCGCACTCTTTTTTTGAAATGGCGTATTCTATAACCAGAACGGATATAGAAGCTCCCTAGGTCTGATATCTCGAAATGAATCCTTGCCTCCTCCTTTTGAAATGTTTCGCACCCCCCCCCCC
>CABEEJ010000068.1:248355-269933 GCA_901482245.1 Timema douglasi
GTGTGTGTGTGTGCGTGTGTGTGTGTGTGTGCGTGTGTGTGTGTGCGCGCGTGTGTGTGCATCGCGTATTAATATGCATCCGTGCTATTTGCATGTTTTCCCCTTATTGTGGAGATATGAGTGATGTGGATTGTAGAGTACAGAGGAAATGCACCAGTGTTTGTGTAGTGGGATAGTGGGAAACAATCGAGGGGGAAAATAACTAATCCCAATTCAGCCAACCCTAACCCAACCTTCCCGTCATGGCTCGTCTACGATCAGTCGCACCCGCTTGTCGGACACGCACTCGTAAAGCGCTTTGTTTCCTGCTTAAACAAAGCCTGTCTACTGTCTGTTGGTAAAAGTAGTTTTAACCAAAGTTACTCCAACATCATTAAAATCAAATTCATACCTATTTAAAAAAAGTGAATTAAATTATTACTCTTATTGAGTAATTTAAAATGCAATACCTTTTATTATTAACAAACTTTTATAACTGACCAAATAACTAATTATTTTAGTAGATTACAATGGTGCACCCTTTTTTTTTGTGTTTATGATTGGCTGAACGTAAGCTGCATAACTACATAAAAGCTAAAGATCAACAACGTTAATCTCCCTTACAATAGTTTAATAATTCATGTATGCGTATAGGACGAACGGGTACTAAGACGCGGTGGAAAAAATAACAAATTGAATGCGTCATCAAGGGTTTTTATTGACCCGAGACAAAATCATACGCCATATTTTAATATAAGTCAAATTTTTCTTTTTCTTCTTCTATACATTCTGTCTATCTGGCCATAAAACTAGCCGCATACACCCACTTCGGTGGCCGCATGGTTTAACGCACTACTCTCGTGTTAGACTAGACTGACAAAGATGGTGAGAGCGGGATGTTATCCCAGTTGGGATACATTGGGTTTTTTTCTAAATAATTCTCCATTCTCCCCTCACGTAGATGACAGTGCACTTCCTCTAAATTAAACCTTCCCAATCCCCAACACGCTAGTGTAATTAGTACATAGGCGTACAACCCGAACATGTAGTAAGACGTGATGATAAAAAAAACTAGCCGCATAGTTGTACTTAGAGGCTAAGAATGAAGACGGTAGAATTTAGAGGAAATATACTCTCATTTGTGTGGACGGAGAGTAAAAAACTTTTAGGATAACCACTTTCAGTATATGCAACCAGGATATGAACCTTGACCTCTCTGTCACCACCAAACCAAACCGGAAGAGGTTGATGCCTTTGTCTACGCGCTAACTGATGCGGCTGAGTCGAGATTATAACAGTATTTTGGTCAAGCAAAATCTCTCCATTGGATTGTTTTTCGACTGGAGTGCCGCGGCCTAACGGTGTGCCGCGGCCTAACGGTGTGCCGCGAAGCTAATCCATACGTGCCGTCATGGCAATATGAGATGTAATGAATGACGTCAAACTAGGAGTACCGTAAAATTATAGTTTAATGCAATTATCACTATCATGGTGGACTGGCCTGCTAATGATGGGAAGATCGTGGTTCTAATTCAAGTCAGGTCTTGAAAATATGTTAAATAACTTTGATCAAAACCATTGTTTATAATAATTATATTAAATTAATATAATATATAAATATAATATTATAATATAATAGCTAATTTTAATATACAATATATAATAATAATAATATTCCTTCATAGAAAGGTAAAGATCCCAACCTTAAACCCCTTCACGTACTATTATCAAAATAATGGCAATAATCTATCTAATGCATCCTTTTAAACGACCTTGGTCGGAGTGGTATTGCATGTTATCAAATGTTAAAGAGAGTATCCTGAACCTCAATGGAGCCATACAAACATTTAGTGTAGAAGTACGGAATATTGCTCAAATATGTGCGCGCACTAACACATACAATCATGTATGTGAGCGTAACAAAAGCTTCCTGCCCCGAAACTTCAATCGTTTGGAACTTTACAAAACTTCATGGAATTCTTTTTAGCTGTGCACGAACGGCTCTTTGAAATTTCAAACTAAAGTGGACTATGCCGCATTGTTCTGATCCATTTACACGATTTTTGACAAATCTACCCTCAGGGTTTGTACTACAGAAAGGATAGTGCGCTTGACTTTACCTCGGGAGTCCATAGTTAGACACCCAACAGGCTGCACTGATTGTATATATGGTGGTTCCGAACCTTCTCTAAAGGTGAATAGAATGGGTGTTGAATTGGGTACTTATTATGTGAGATTTTTGGATTGGTCACCATCGATTCAACAAGAAAGAATTGTCAACAGGTGTATTAGGCACCGTCGATTCTACTAGAAGGATTCTTAAACAGGTTTAAAGTAGGATTCCCTCTGCGCGTTTTGCACCTCGAGTTTCGCGTCTACGACCGCAGACGTGGGGTGGTGAGTCAAAGACGCGGAATACAGTGTTTCTCTAGATGCGTCTCTTGGTCACCAGTCGTGGGTAATTGATTTTCTCGAACTACTTGAACTACTTTTTCTTTACGTATTTGTTGTAAACAACTTCTATTTACTTCCTGTGTCGGCAAGCAATTATGACAAAACTAAATACGACTCTACTAAAATACACGCTTGCTCGGTGGTGCTTCTGCGTCCACAATGCTCCCGAATCAGGGTGGACGCTGGCGCAATGTAGAGACGCTGGGCGCGCACTCTGGTCGCGGTTGCGTTAAAGGAACTGGCTAGATAGCAAACTATGGAAATCACTGGTCGCAGACGTGAGACATGACGAGGGAATCGTACCTTAAATTGGGCACCGTCAACTCAATCAGAAGAAATTGTAAACAGGTATATTAAGCACTTCATAGTAACATAACCTGGAAATGAATACAATAAATCGCCATCAGACTGAATCTAATTACGAGCCATCCAGATGAACGTTAGCCACTCCATACTGTAACATTAGCTTGTATTGCTAATATCACAATGTTACTACCCGCCCCAAATAAACCTATACATATATACATCCTGCAATATAAATACTAGCAAGACTAGCTAGTATACTTCCACCCCAAATAGACTTATACTCATAGATATCAAGCATTAATAAATATCACAATCTTACTATGTATAATATAGGTGCACTACTCACTCGTTGTAGCTTCCGGACTAGCGTGACTTCCATAACCAGCCTGTTCACACCAAATGCTAGAATAAAGAGGAGTTTTAAACAATCTATAGATAATGCAGCAACAAGACGTTCCAATAGAGGGATCCATAAATACTCTGATTGGGCTGGTTGAGCTACAGGAGGACCATTCGTATTCTTGAACTGGTCTACGTTACCGAATGAACGTAGCTAGAGTCTTCAGCCGCTCACCATTTGTCTAGGGTCCGTGTCTTGGGAACAAGTCAAATAGATCTACAACACACCAAGAGACTGGCGCACGTGAATCAAGAGACGTAGCATATTCCCACCAGCTGCTTGGTGTGTGACGTTATATTACTAATAATCAATTTCCTAATAAGGAAATTTACTAACTACAAATCCATCAACTAGACCTATAGATAGATAGCATTCAGCTAGCATCGAGGACTATTAAATCCGACATTTCCACGAGAAGTCCTAATCGGGACTATAACATTATCTAGCCAGGATGGATATATATATATATATATATATATGCTATAGATTATATAAACTTTTTATTTCAACTATGGGTTTGATTATCTTGAACACTTGCTAAAAGTTTTATTTTTGAAAGTAAATTCTGTTATGGAACCCTTAATGTTTACTTTTGCCACTTGGGCACTAGTATCTTGGTAATTTCTTGAAATATTAGGGTAGCCATATTTTTTTAATACCTTTTCTTGCTTGAAATTTTGTAGATTAAATATTAATTTTTATTGATCGGGTGGTTACTAGTTGTTTTTTTTAATTATTTAGTTTGATAATGTTTCTTTTGTAGGTTATTTTGTAGACGTATCTTCTTCGGAGTAAATTTTTTTTTAAATATTTTTGTTAGTTAATAAGGTTTGGACTTTAAAATTCAACGATTCATCTAGTGAGAAATTACAAGTATTCTAGCGTAACAATGCTTTGTTTTCTGTTTTAAAATATTAAATATTAAAATGTAGGAATTTGGTCGAATTCTTGAAAAGTGTCGATAGTAATAGTTCCGCAAAGGTTTGAGTTTTAGTCGGGAATTCAAACCTTTGTGCTAATAATAAATATCTGATTTGATATTTAAATTTATATTTGATCCTTAAATTTAAATTTGTTTTGTCTGTATTCACAGTGGTGAATCAGACGCGTTGTAAACCATTTAAAAGAAGCTCTTTAAGCTCTTTGTAATCATCGTAAGGTTTAGTAATTTAAATTTTTACTAAATATCTGATTCAATATTTAAATTTAAATTTTGATCTTGAATTTGTTTTTTTCTGAATTTATTGTGGTGAATCAGATGCTTTGTAAATCATTTAAAAAGGTTATTTAAATAATTTTTTATAATATTAAGCATTTTTTTATATATTTAGTCTCTTCCAGACTGGTTCAAATAAAATAATAATTTACCTTGAAAGATCGAAATATACTCTCAAACTTACTGCGTAAGTGCAGACTCAGCCAAGAGTTATTAATTTTCCAACACACTTCAGTTTGACTTGTAAGGCTTTGGAATTTGTTGTTTTACCTCTGTTAATTACATTGAATAAATCATTCAAATACGTCTTTAACTTGCAAATGTTTTACTATTTGTTGTAATGGTAATCTATTCCTTAAGTCCGAACCACCCTCTTTTAGGCAAGTGGTGACCTCTAGGGTGATATCAGTACAATACAGTATGTAAAATAGATGTCTTTATTTTTATTAAAAAAATTGAATGCTTATTAACTTGAATCAGTGTTCAAAAGGATATTTTTTCAGCTATTCCTGTTGCGCTGAAAAGGAACTTAAATTGAGGTCAGTATTTTTGCAAATTTTATATCAAATAAAAAGGCCTTTTTGGCCAGAATATATAAAATGTTGTTTCAGTAGATACGTTTATTTTAATTTTCTACAAATATTGATCTAAACATCGATTGAATATCTGTAATGAGCATAACTGTATTAGAACATAAACTTTTAAGATGAAGAGAAAAAAATCATGCTAAACCTTTGAGATAAGCATATGAATAAAGCAATATTTTATTTATGTTGACCAAATAGTTTCATAAAAACTACTAATATAGGGTTCTTTAGGTAGCCACCTCGGTAGGCAAGAAATTACCGCGCACGCGTTCAGCTCAAACCCAAATTAAAATAAAAAGATTCCAAAAGGGTTCCTTTTCCTTGCCTACATTATAATTTGAGTTTTAGTAATAGAAAAAAAAATCTGAAAAAATGTAACATTAACTTATTTTAAGCGACTTTTTAATCATATTTGTGGAGTTATGAGGCCAGGCTTGATTAAAAGGGGCTCTAGATTTAGCCTTCCTTTAAGAATTGCAGTAATTTTTTTTAGTATAACAGAAAATGTTTAATTATTTGAGAACTAGCAGCGAGCTTTCTTCTTTACCTTGAGATAAAAGTTTTGTAGTTTTTCCTTTTCTTTATTATTGACATGACAAAGGGTGATTGTAGGTTAAGGGAGAAAGGGAGTATAAGCTTGTAAATATTAGAGAAAAAGACACATACCATTATATTTTATGCCATGGGGTTCGATAGTTATCTAAACTTTATCCCTGACCTAGATGGAAGCCTTAACTCGCGTTCCTTTCCCCACCCCCTCTACCCACCTTAGCAGTCTTTGTCTAAAGTGATTACTCCTGTATAAAAATATTCCTAACAATTGACAAAGATTTCTGCTTTTTTTTTAATCGCTTGGGTCAATCTCTCTTTCCGGGTTTTATTCTCGTATCTAGGTTTCAATATTTAATTCAAATAATATGATATTTAGAATAGACTGACACCAAAGCTAACAACTATAATATCGTGGCTATTTAATAAACCATGATTTGCGCATTCGTACCATTGTTATTGTTCTATTGGTAGCATAAAGTCTCCCCGCTCCCCCTGAGTCAAAGGTAACTGCATTATCTGATAGATCGTGATCTTAATTGATCACTCATTTGTAGCTGACAATTTCCGCACATCCATCACAGACTCTGCCTTAAAATATGAATGAAGAATTAACTTGAGCACGGGTTGATCTCTGGATAGCTCAATGGTAATATCACTAAGCAGATTTTTAATTTTAAGTAATATGTTTATATGAGTCTATAACAGTACTTAGAAACTATAATAGCTTGGGCATTTAATCCATTCTCTTTCTCATAGCTTACATTCACGTGCCTCTAAACATAAGGCCTTCATCAATTAACTGCCTTTAATGACCTAAACATTTTAACCACTTGCAAACAAGGGTTACTTTAGTGGTGCTTTGTGTGAGAAACTAAGATTACCATAACAATTTATTCATTAAATATATTATATTTGAGAGGTATCCAAAAATATATCAAATGTTGTGAAAGAATTGGTCTAGGAAGTTATCTCAAAACATTATTTATACTTCGTATGTATAATATAGAGTAAAAATATGCTATAAAATGTGTCAACTCCTCTGAAAATTTTTTGTCAATCTATATTTAATATCCTTGTCCAAACAAGATAATGTTATGGCATCCAAGAGAATCTCCGTATGGAAGCCCGAACAGAGGATCTCAGGAGTAGTTTATTTTCTGAGTTTAACATCTCGAGCACATGCTGCAATGTTGTCACAGCCCTTATAGAATGGGTTATACTGCTACTTGCTTCAAATAACAAATAACGTGATATCACGACCCCTCGGTAGTCTTATTTTTAACTGGATGTATAGTCGGTTCAACAAATGTTGACACCTATCATATATTCAAATACAATAGAAAATAACTCCGTTGCTCCGTTACGATCGAACTATACTGACCAAGTGGCCAGCACCATTACCGATGATAGTGTCAACATTTATGAATAGAGGGTATCATTTTGTCAGGACAATAAACCTTTCTGCCGCTAATCTTAGTTTTCTAGACCGGAAATATTTATTCAAGTAGCTCTTCATTTGGCTTCACGAGGATGAGTTTGTCAGAGATAGATTTTGGGGGAGCAATTTTCTCAAATTGTACTCTCGAACGCTAATATAATAAAGCGTTAGTTCTTTTAAGGGGATGAAGAAACAGAACTAGTCCAATAAACGGTGTGTTGCCTTGCGAGACTCTTTTCCTTACTTTTATATGCTTCACGCCATACATGGCTGTTGGATAGATTGCCTATCCTATTCATCTCACGGCGACCACGTTACTAAAGAAGTTTATGAAATGCTTGTCTTTTTTATAACCCTTTTAAATTGTTTAATGCAATACGTGTAGCACATATGCAACAAATATTAACTTCTTCTCTATCTCACGGCGTTAATGTGGGCGTGTTTTTGACCTATTGGAACTGTGAAAAGTGAAATTGCATGTGCCCAACATAAAATAATGTTAATTTACAAGACAGACTAAGAACTAAATTACATCGTATTGTATACTCGAACCCTTAAAAACCCCTAATCCTTAAGGATATTTGATATCTAAAGATTATAGAAAATATAAGATTCAAGACGCAAATATTTATATTTTTAATCTTTTGAATTGTATTTGTATTATAGCTTTAATACACCATGTTGGTGGTTCAAACTCATTATACAACGAGATCCCAGACCAATAATTTAACACTTAACTGACGGGTAGCAACAAAACAAAGAAATATGGAGAAAACCATTATTTGCGGATGTGTTCTTATGTGTGTTTTTTTAAACTATATTAAATATCAGAATCCGGACGCCCTTTACTGCGTGATCACTGAGATATATATATATAAAAATATATATATATCAAACCAATAAACCCAGATATGGCTGAAACTTTGCATAGTTTAGTAAAATTTAAAGTGTACAATTTAGGGTAGTTGTTTTAGCATTTACATTATATTGGGCGACCGAAGATATTAATCACGTGATCACCGATTTGTGCTGTCAATGAGGTATCCTCAAATAGCCGCTCACTGTCAGTACCTGAAGTTTATTATAATAACGATTCGTTTTCTGTCTAAATTTATCACCAAAGATAAATCTCACATTCAAATACAAAGCTATTAACTAGGCTGCTAACTTAAGCTTCTCAACACCGGACATTTGTATCTAGTTTACAATACAATCAAAGAATTTGGTTTAGTTGCACAAAATAAGTCTCAAAACTTAATAAACAAACGAATTTTGACTACCATATATGTGTAGTTTTAAATGTTTACCCTTGATTGCATCATCAAAAAGTGACGTTTTATTCAAAATACATAATTTTTAATTTATAAAAATAAGAGGAAAAGTCCAACATTAGTTAAATGTAGGCCATAATTTATCGATGGAAAAATTATGATTATAATTTGTCTTTGAAAATTATTGAATAATATTATTTTCAGGTGTGTATAGGATATATTTTTAAGTGTTTAGTTTTGTGTAAACTTATAATCCAGACGCGTAAATTAATGTTGTATTTAATTTAATCTCATTTGAGGTTTTCTTATATTCTGAACCAACTTATAATATCAGCCTATTACTTACAAACTTTTTTTTGTTCTACATCCCTTTCCCCGGTCGTCAGTCCATCACTGTGAAAAAAGGAAGCCTCAATTTTACCAAAAGTACATTTTTTTACTGACGCGAATATAATTCACTACCCTGACAATGGTAGGTAGACGTGCTCCCGACTGATATAAGGTGTCGAGCCAATATTAATATATTTAAAAAATTTAGAAACAGAGGAGTTAGCTACTTCAATGGCTGGTAAAATAAATAAGTATGTATTAAATATATAAATATATATGTTTTAGTTAATGTTAGTTTAGTGAAATTAGTACCTACTAAATTGTATATATGTCAATAATTATAAGAAGTTACTTTTAGAAAAAACCAACATATTTTCCGACCAAAATTGATAATACCCTTCTATATTGTTTAGTGTTATTTTATGGGTTTTGGAATCATCTATCGAAAATCACAACTGTAAATAGCAAAACCTGGGACCCGTTTCATAAATCTACAAGTCTACAATTTACAGGAGAGTTCACTTTTTAATTGTATGATATGATAAAATTATGCTTAGTAAAGTTACAAGTAAACAGTCTTGTACTTACAAGTTAAATGTTACCGTTTATAACTGTTTTTTTTACAAATAGGTTTGTAATTTGGTTGCATAAATATACTTTTAGCTTACAGGTACTTGTAAATCAAGGAGTATTTACTAAAGGTATCATCAAGTGGGTAAAACACTTTTCAAGCGCAATTGTAATGGGTTATTACTTATTTTACATAATTAGTTCAGTATACCACTTTAATGAATAAATCACCTTTGTAAACATTTTAAGTAATGAGTATTATGTTTATGGATCTATGATAAGGTGATTATTGAGGTTAGAAGAGGTCTAAGTATGAACGGTCTCGAATGAGTTTAATTGAAATTGACAAACCATTTTATACATAGCTCATTATTGTTGCACAAATCAAATCAGCAACAGCATTAGTTCAGGAAAACTAAATAACGCCGTGTTTTAAAGTAGTGTTGAACCTCAAAACAAATAATGTAATTACCTATCTCATTATAACAATGGAGATTAAATTGGATGTACGATTATTAATATTTTACTTGTAAATAAAGCAACTAAATTGTAAATATTTTCTATAATTGCACTAGAATTTACGAGTCAAACTATTATATAGTTGTAAATTGTACTGTACATTGTAGACTTGTTGTTTTATGAAACGACCCCCTTGAATATTAAAACATTAACGCAGCTCCAGTAATTCTTTTAACTGTTAGATAATGTTCTTCTGTAAAAATTTGTCCGTACACGCTTGAATCACGGACTAAAGTTACTAATTACTAAATCCCCGAGATCCTGAGGCCGTTCCTTTTCTTCCAGAATGTAATGTGAAAATTTGTAAAGCTAAATATACCTTTACGCCGTCTAGTCCTATTAAAAGTCACGTATCACATCATGAAGGCCACGCCGTACACGACTTTGTTCTTAGTTGGGAGGCGGGGACTCGCTCGTTAACCTGGGACCTTCAAAGGTTAGCGCGTGGTCCCTAGAGCACCTTGCGATGGATGAGAATATAAGCTAGAACCGTGTTTACACCTACAAGAGCACTGGGAAGAAGAAAAGTGAAGAAGAAAAAGTTTTGTTATTAAATAAGTAAAAAAAAAATCTGCTTCGGCGTCCGCATGGTCAAAGGCGTCCCTCTTGCAATAGACTGGACCACTGATGGTAGGGAGATTGGGGTTAGAATACCGGTTGGGTGTACTGAAGGGGGTCTTACAAAATGGTTTTCCACTCTCCCTACACGCAGATGCGGGTGAACTTCTTCTAAAATCAACCTTTATCATCACTACAAATAATAATTTGTACAAATACGTATATCCCGGATGGGTAGTAAAACGTGACGCTAAAAAAAACGGATATATGAGCTAATTTACCTATAGATATTTCTCTATGCGTTATTTATTATGTAGTTGTACATTTACATTATGTTTTATCAATATTTGCTGTATTTACTATTATTGAGGCATTTATACATTGATAGCCTATATTTACAGAACCATCGTTTAAGTTTAAATGACTAAAAATCCAATACGTTAGGCCAATATTCCCTGATTCAAAACTTTATTCGGGGACCTTAAACTGCGGCTGGACAGGATTTTACAGGGTGGATACTAATAGTTGCTAACTCATTAAATATTGTGAAACCGGATCACCCGCTGAAGCTACTACACCCTCCCCCCCCCCTTTCTGCTAAACCCTCACAACCCATTTACCCCATTAATATTCAAATGAGAACGGCACACCCTATATATTGTCGGCGGAGATGTCACCTGCCTCCAGCCTCCATTGAAATTCGCGGATGTGCCGTCATTTGTCAGTCACAGGATACAACCACTTGGCACAGGATGGATGACGACACCACTCGAGCTGAATCACACGTGGAGAATCTCGCTTGAGTACTAAATGATATTGAAGGATGGATATTTGATTAAGTAGGAATCAATATCTAATTTAAGTCAAGCAGTACCCTATTTTTAATTTCGAATGTAGAGAAAGTCTTGTAGCCATGAACAATTTTGACCTAGAGATTATGATGGATCTTGATGTGTGTGTTTTTTTCTGCCCCGAACTAAAAAAATGTGGGTTTTACAATTATATATCTCATTCAAATAACAAACATATAGACGGCATTGCAAGAATCCATTTATCGGTTTCAAGGAGACATGAAACGTCAATATTCATCGAAATCTCTAATATTTTTTTAGCGGGAAAGTACAAATATAACAAAATTGAAAGATAATTATTTTAAAACTTTTCACTGATTCCAATCTCTTTGATGTGGAGTTAAAAAAACACGCATTTTGTTAGATTTTCTCGTTCAACCATAATCTTGTATCCATTGATTGGTAAGAATGTTACCTCCCAAAAAAAGTGTATACATTTTTATTTGTCATGTCAAACACTCCCCAGATATATATTATAAACAAAATCTTTATAATCATTTTTAAAATATTTCAAATCTAGGAAAATCACTCTTCATTAAACTATTTTTTATCTAATGTTTACCCTAAAACCACGTATATAGTGCAATTTTGGAGGTAAATTGCTCCCTATAACTCCCTTTTAAACAAAATCTTGGAACTACTTTCAAAAAAATTAATAAAAGATAAAAATACCTTGTGGTAAAAATTTTAATAAAATCCAAATATTTCAAGTGAAAAGTAAAGTCGAAAATCACGATCAGGAATGCTGAAATGGGTAATTAAACCCAACTAGGATCAGTTCTGGGAAACCTCCACACTTTTGGGGGGGCTTCCCTTTACCCTTACCCCTCACCCATCTAACAAAACATATGTGGGGGCGAAACTTCGAAAGTGAACAAACAAACAAACATCGCATTGCGCGTTTCTAATTATAATTCATGTTAATGACCACATTCAACACACTTGCGACAGTTTTGTTTCCGACCAGAAGTTGCGTCTCCCAACCGAAACATTCAACCACGAGTTCACCTCTTTCACCCCCTCATACGCCCTGATTTACCAGCAGGGCTGTCAACCCTTGGACCGTGGACAGCGGTGGGACCCAACAACCAGGGATGCATCCACAAATTAATATCAGAGTAGGACAAACCTCAGAAAAAGTAAATGGTATGACACAATCGCACAAACTTTCTCATGTGGTGTATTGTATCTTGAAAGAAAATGTTCAAAAATATGTTTTGAGTAAACCACCATTAAGTAAGTTTTCCTCGTGAAACCAAACAGATAATTGTGTTAGTCACAATAAAGAAGATTTATATATAAAATTAAAACCATATTATTAAAATATTTTTAACAGATTTATAATTTTCAAAAATTATGTATTTGTAAACCACCCCAAAATTATTTTTAATTTTTTTAAATAAAAACTTATTATTGTTCATCATAAAAAACTATTTCTAAATACCTATTTTGAACTCAATCTTCAAAGTCATTTTTTTAAAGTTGAATTTTCTATAAATGTATTTTTTACTTTAATAAATAAATTTATTAATTATCTTTTAACAAACTAATGATGTTTTTAAACGGATTAGTTAACTTTGAAGGAAGGTGTGCTATTTTTATTAAAACTCTATTTTTTATTCATATCAGGCTGCAAAAATTCAACACGTGTATTTTATGAAGGTGAAACTAACTTTTGTTACGTATGCAGCTATCACTGAGTAAACCTTTCAATTAAATTACATAGGGGTTGCAAAGTGACACCTCGACACAGAAAAATAATCCCGCGTCCAGGTGACATTTTAGCTCAGTTTAAACGTTTACAAACCTCACATGTCACTTAGATCAAATGTGTTTGATGGATATTAAAATATATATAGCACATTAATACATTTATGTTTTAGTGACAAATATATATATATATATATATATCAAATTAACAGGTAGTAAATAGGCCTGTATTTGTATAAGGAACACTTTTAAAATATATATATGTTTCAAATTAGGTTAGCCTGAAGCAAAATAAAAGGTTGACATTACTAAATTATTTTAATGTAACGCTAGTAAATACGCCACGTAACCCCAGTTTAAAACAACTGGTATATCATAAATAGTCTAATTTAAGCAATGAGGTCCATCAATTACTAATCATCTCTGTCCATGTCTTGAAATGAGAAGAAAATAATAATTATGAAAGTTGAGATAGCGGGAGAGCTACGTAGCTTTGGTTATGTTCCTGTTCGTTTCGGCTACGTCACGGACTCAAGGTGAGCTAAAGTAGAGGAAAGAGGAGTTCTGAGAAGGGGCTAAAAGTACCAGCTTTGACTTCATAATGAAGCTCTCGAAAACTTCCCAATCAGTCAGAGGTTGAGGGTCTCTTCAGNCCTACCGCCCCCACCACCCTAACCTACCTTTAACCATCACCTACCTCTTCATAAACCTACCACGATGGTGCCCTGATTAAAATGAGCAACGAAGAGGTCTAGAATGTACCTTAATAACATTCAATGTTTAGTTGACTAAAAGCAAAGCAAGATCCAAAACTTGGGACTTGAGATTTCAATCGAAATGATGACTATTCTCGATGAGTTTCAAACAGTAAGTGGTATAATGTTGATTTTTCTGTTGGGTGAGCCTCCTCTAATAGTGTTCAAGGTTACTTGTTACGTGTATGTTCAGATGCCAAAGTATGTATTACACAGCCGTCAATAAATACACTTTACATATGCAGAACACACAATTTGGTCTATGAATAAATCTAAGTTGATCTAACAGCGTTTAAATAAATGGTAGGACACAGTCGTACAAACTTTCTCATATTGTTGCGTATCAAATATTGGAAGAAAATTTTCAAAAATAAGTTTTCATAAACTACCATAAAATAAGTTTCCCTCATAAAAACAAACACATAATCTTCTTAGTCGCAATAAACACTCTTTATTAGAATTTTAGACAAAATTGTTCAAATATTTTGAACTAATTAAAAAATTTCAAAAACAGGCTAGTTGCAGTCTAATATTATTTTTTACTTGTAAAAATAATAACTTTTCCCTATTTATCATGAAATACTATTCTCATATACCCATTTTGAGCTCAATCTTCAAGGTCACTTTAAAAAAGTGTAAAATTATGTATAATTTGTTGTAAGTAAGCTACCCTTAATTAATTTACTATAAAAAATATACATCATTATTGATCATGTAAGATAGTCCCTCGAACCCAGTTTTGTACAAAATCGTTAAGTATATTTTCAAAAAATTATACTTTTACAAAAACCTGTCATCAGTAAATAACTATAAAGTGAATTAGTTTAAGAAAAAGAAATTAATATAATTAGTAATATTGTAGAAAACTTAACAGATACGCGTTTTGAACCAAATCCTTAGAGCAATTTTTTTTTAATATTCATTTTTTTAAACCAGTCTTCAATAAACTAAGCTTGAACGAATATTCACCCGAAATATGAGTACAGTTTTATTTGGCATGTCAAACCCTCCCAAGATATATGTTTAAAACCAAATCGTAAGAGCCATTTTAAAAATATTTTGAATTTTTGGAAATCACTTCTTTTACTTTCTCGCTATCTTACAGGTAGAGAAAGTATTGTGATCGTCAAAATAATTTAGCTTGAGATTTTAATGGATCTCGACGTCTCATGACCCCTCGAACGCTAAAAAGTAGTTTTCGCAATGCCGTCTCTTTGTCTGTCCATCTGTCTGTCAGTCTGTACCTTAGGCTAGAGCCTAAACTATTTTACCAATTTGGTCTAAAACTTTGTATCCAGGGTTTACATAGGGCTACCCCAAGGAATTTTTGGAATTGGATATTCAACCCTAAAGTTAAGTATATTTTCCTTAAGAGTGGAAAGAGAAAAAATTGATTTTATCAAAATTGCCTTTGACGATTTTGATTAAATTTAATTTTTCTAAGCGTTGATTAATATTACAAACCAAATGGCTACTCTCAACTTTTCGTCGAAATGAATTTAAGGGTTCCAGTCTAATGCATAAATTCCTATTTTTAGTTTTATCTCCATAAGTCTTTGAAATATGGAATTGCTTATCATCGCATACATGTAGATCTATTTATAATAAACATCTTTTACTTGAAATATATTTTCATAAAACCAATAGTTTTCAAGCTATACGCAAATATGAATATATATATTTAACTTTTCCAGCACTTTAAAGGTAAAGTATTACGACCGTCAAAGAAATTTAACCCGAGATGTTGAAGAGAAAAATTCGATTTTCTCAAAATCGGATATAATGATTTTGATTAATATTCATATATAGGCGTTATTTAAGATTATAAACCAAATGGCCTTTTTTTATTTTCCCATGAAAATGAATTTTAGTGTTCTTTACTGAAGCAAAAAGTCTATATCCCCGCAACTATTTGAGATACTAAATAACATCATTGTAAAAATAAAAAATAAAAAATAGAAATTTATTATAATAAAATAATAAAAATATCAACACATAGTGATTACTAAAAGGGAAATAAGTTGAAACATTATATCAATAATTGTATAAATAGTTTTTTAGGTATTCAATCAATCAGACAAAATAAATGGATTAATAACTCAGATTTCATACAATCGAACTTTAACTCCACTAGCTAGTTATTTCTCATTCTAAGTCGAAATTTTACTACTAATCCATACTAACATGTTATGTGCGTGGTATTATTCAGAGATTTTGTTTAAAGCACGATATTTAAAAATAAATTATTTTAAAGATCTTTATTTATTATTAATCAATGAAATAATAATAATAAATGATAAAATAAATTTAAGCCTAAACGAGGTTTGTGCAACAAGGTGAGAAGTGCACAACTTAAATTTGGATAATTTCATTAATGACTATTTTCACCACTTTATTACTTAATATGATTATCTTAAGTATTTATAATAATTACCGTATTGTAATAAATTAATGATATTACCAATAACCATTTAAAATAGGAAATCTGGTTAGTGAAATAGTATTACGTGACAATAAAACCAGTAGTAACGTTAACAATGATTTAATTGGTTTATTTCTTGAAGGGGGGCACATGCTCCCCATGCCCCCATCCTGGATCCACCCCTGGTACAGAAATTATCTATCTTTCTCATTTTAGACTCAATAATCAATAATTAAATATGTTATTGGTCAAAATTTATAAAAGAGAAATTTAGTAGCAATGCGATAACCATAAGATCCCCTAATAAAATGCCGAAAATTTTAACCGGAATTAGAGTTTTTAATAAGAAGTGTTTATACTTGCGGGACTTAATGTCAATATTCTTTATTGGTCCAAATATAAAAATGAAGACGTTAATTTTTAAAAATAGAATTATAAAATTCAAAACCATGAGTTAAAAAATGTTTTACGTACGTATAGCGCAATTTGCTTTCGGGGTTCACTACTGTATATTATATTTCGAATTTTGAGTAAATATCTCCATTTAAAAACTATAGAGCGAGGAAGTCCGTGCCATTTATTTTAGTCAAACTTAAACGAAATTTACCCAAAAACCAAGTATACAGTATTATCTGGGAGGCAATCACTCCCTAAATATCCATTTTAAACAAAATCGTTAAAGGCATTTTAGAAAAACTTGGAATTCAAAAATTCACTTATCAGTAAACTACACTTAACTTGAGAATCAAGGTAAAATTTTAAAATAACTTTTGAGGTATTGCCATTTAACATCTACCCTTCTCTCAATAGACAGGACAGGTGGAAGGAAAATTGGGACTATAATCATGCTTGAGTATACTGAGGGTGGTATTATTCCTATTCTTTCAAGCATATGTGGTTACATTACTTCAAAATTATACCTTCCTCATGTTTTCTTCTTATTCACTCCATGGATTAGGTTAACTGACTGCTCCGTCTTCCAAAATTGTCCAGTCCTGTATCTACCCATGCATTTTGTCTCATTTCTACCCCATTGATTAAATTAAATACGGATAGCTCTAACGGGTAGTAAGACACCGTGTGCACACAAAAATATTGGTAATTTAAAAATAAACTCAAAGTATAATCTATTTAAACCTGAAAGTTTGAAAGCTACGTGCTACGATAATAGTTTGAGTCACAAGTGTTGTGATTTTTTATTTTTTTTGCTGTGTTACTTAAAACCCATACGGGTTAACCACATAGGCCTATAATTTACACTAATTTGTTAAAGATGAGGAAGGAACAATTTATAATAAATATACCCACATTTTCGTAGAGGTTAAGTGGAAAGCCATTTAGGAAAAAACATCTCAGTACATCTGTTTAGGCTTCACCATTGCCTATACACCTAATTAGACGAGATCTTCGCCTTTATCCACGTTACCACCGGTGGGAGTTATTGTTTTGTGAGTTGAATGGGCATTTCCTGATCTTATTTTAATTAGTAAGTTTTTTATAAAAGACAAACAGTGAAATCAAACAAGAGTGAGTACTTGAGAATAAAACCTTTTCTCCTCCTTAAGGCAGGACTTGACCAAGTTTCTGTGAATAAAAGCTTATTAACAAGAGGAGTTTTAAGTTGATCTATTACCTCGCAACTTGCAAGGTTTTGTCACCCTGATGGCAATTTCACGCCAGGGTGAAAATGAAAATTTAACTGCTCCAAAAGTTTCTTCTCCAATGAATACTATAATAAGAAGTAATGTTAGAGAGGGGGAGAGGGGGTGGGGAGCGAAAGAGGGCGGGTTAAAAAAAAAGGACAGTATTCACTACTTCTTTAGAAAGCAGCTCGCATTAAAGTAAGGGGTCTGTTGGAAATTACAGGGTGGAGAAATCGACTTAAACTTGAGCTGATCGAGGGTTTTTTTTCCCCCGCCTTTCTTTATTCGGGTATTAACTTTCAACAAACACTCCCTGATTTTTGCAAGGCGCCATCCACTGGCTTTTAACTGGAAAATACCTTCAAGGATTGTAATCGAAAGATAAGATAGAAAATATTCTACAAGAATACTTAAAACCTTCAAATAAACTTTACTCAAAATGTTCATGTCCAACAAAGGAATAATCACCTAAAATAGTAAGAGTTCCTCACTGTCTTAACATTATTATTATTACTTAATAAATAATAATAGGGCTTTGCCAATTGATAAAACTAAAGGTATGTTTTAATGTTTTATTTAGTATTGTTTTTTTATCACACTAGTTAATTTTGCAATGATGACTGCATACTATCCAGCTAAAAAATTTTCAAAACCTATTATTAGGAAAGGTTATATAGAATCAGGCCTCACTTGATTTTCTAGTTAAAGGTTTCCGCTTCAAAGGCTATTGATTAACTTTCTATATATTTTGAGATTTCTGTGCTTAGTTTCAAACAAAACCTGTATTTCACCTCTTCAAACCACGATGATAACTTTAAAAAATAAATGATACGGAACTCCACATGGACTTTCTCGCTCTATTGTTTAAAAATGTAGATATTTACTCAAAACTCGTAATTTTTGCGAAACTAAAAAATATACACTAGCAAACCCAGGAATAAATTGCACTATACTTACGTAAAACATTCCTTAATCTTTTAGCTTATCTTAAATTAATTAAGTGGTGTTGATGTCGAACATAACAGTATAAAAAACTCAATGCTAGGCCCATAGGAGAATAAAACAACAAATCCTTACATAAACAAAACCAGTAAAGTGTTAATTAGTCACATTTAATTTTGAAATAAGACAAAATTAACACATTTTTTTTACAGAAGTTGGACCATGAAACATTTCCCTGATTTGAAGGAGCAGAAATTGTCATTTTTATATAAAATGATAAAGTATTATTTTTATATTATAGGTTCAATTAATGTTGTATAAATGAAAATAGCTGTGATTGGCTTATAAATAACGTACATTTTATTTTATAGTTATTCACTCAGAACCTTGCTAATTAACAGCAGGTTTTATTCTGAATATGAAGCTTGGATGGCTCTTATGTTAATTCAATTAGAAGATTATTGAAGTGTAGAATGTATTGGAGCAATAAATTAAAGTATATGTCCCGTTACATCACATAACAACATTTAATTAAAGTGTATTATGAATTAACGGGCTGCTGTTATGTAGCGGGTGCCACTCGCTTGGCCCGCTCCGCACCTCCTGGTGGGAACAGGGCTGATATTTGGGCTCGGTGTAAGCGCAGTTTTAAACATATAGACAGTTAACATACATTATTCCGATAAGGCATCGTACTCTCTACAACTTTTATTCGAGGTAAAACTTTCGTAAGAGCACAAATAATGCCGAAAAAATAAATAAAAAAATTGTAAATTTCTAGCTATAGCCAGTCTCTTTTTTACTATATATACTATTATTTAGGCTACTCGTAGATCTAAATCACCATAGTATGTATTTATATTATAGAGGAATTTAATAGTAATACGTTGACATAAACTAGGCCTCTGTATGACTAGTGGCTCTCAAGATATTTAATTTTAAGTGAAACCTTAAAATTGCGGGGGGTTTCCAAGATGGCGGATTTTCCTGGAATGGGAAGACTTAGGAATTTTCCGAGAATGTAGAGGAACATATACTGAATACGTTCCAATAGGTTTCATTTTGTTATTAATTTTGTTCGGGTAAACTTTAAAAGTCCTGTACTATAAGAGGTTAAAGTAAAAATAACAAACTTTTTGAGAAACTCAGTTATATTTAATGACTCTAGTCTATGGCATTACAGAATTATTGCGTTAAAAATTAAGTAGTATATATTTACAACTAAAGCTCACAAAATTGTATTAATATATTTGCCAATCTCTCAGAAAATGTTGGTTTTATAAAAATATACTTCAAATAAAATTTTTTTATTTTTAATGGTACTACAATTTTACGATGATAAGTTATTTAGTATCTAAAATAGTTGCGGAGATACGGAAATTTCCACTTCTATAAGATACCCTAATATTAATTTTCATAAGAAAATGGAAAAAGCCATTTTACTTATAAATTTAATCAACGTCTAGATACGAATTTTAATTTTAATCGATAGAGCCAATTTTGATAAAATCGATTTATCTATAACCAAAAATAAATATACAAATCAGGTTTTCCATAGTGATGTAAACAAAGAATGATTGTAAACTGCTGTGCACACCATAAAATCGAGTTGGGTTTCGTTGGCAGTAACTAGTTTCGCCAACATCCTGGACGCTTAAGCTTTATTATGTCTGTTCACTTGTAAAAATAGGCTATGGCGCTTTCTTGTAAGTTCAATTGCCAGAAATAGGCTTGTAAAATCATATACTTATTGAAAATGTTAGATTTATGGAGGGTGATTGGGGTGATCACCCCAGAGGCCCCACAGCTCCCATAAGTCAAAAAACATAAACTCTTTGTCACTATATTCGCTGAAAAGAAAGCAAGGAAAGTTTGTATATAATGAGCGTTTTATGAAGTCTTTAAATAGCCTACGTCCTTTAATTTCGTTATTATTAAATGAGGTTGGAAACAGTCGCTTAGTCTCTACCTTTCCCCAGACATGCTTTATGTAATGTACATAGGTTTGTTTGAGGCCCCCCACACTGTATGTTTGCTCCCCCTCCCCCTGAGGTCCCTACATACTTAAATCCAGTACTGCATATAGATATCAAATAACTTTAAAAAGTATTGGAATAATTTTGGACCTCAATACATTTTGAAGAGGGGAAAAAATGTAGGATATCGTTCCATGATCTTTTTAAGGTTGCCTTCTCTTACAATTTTGTGAAACCCAGTTTATCTGGACATGCTTATACATTCAATCATTGAGAGCGCTATAATCGTGATCTTCCTTATTCATATAAGAAATAAAATCTATAATGGTTTCCCTTAAAAATTATAATACGTTTCATACAACGGATATCAGCTACCTTAGATAAAAGTAGATACTACAGTTCAAACCAGACGTCACAAGGTGATGCGGTCTTTTAAAGTCTAATTTAAGGAAATGGTGATATTGAAACCGTTTTAACATATTTAAAAATGACTTTTCAAACTGAAAATACTGTTTAACTGATCTCAATTTTACTTTTGTCAGGGTAAAAATGCAGAAAACCGCACTCGGGTAAGTTTTCTGGTTTGGGTGTAATCTTATAACTACTATCTCAGTTCATCTGCCAGGGTGGGGGTTATTTAAAGTGTGATTTCTAAAAATCACATATACATATACAACATATACTGTTCTTAAATAATGATTGTGAACAGTATTGTGTCCGAAGCAAGTATTAATTTAAATATAGTATTGTTAATAGCAGATTACATAAATACGGATATTAGATTAGTCTACACCACCTACAAAGTAAAAACAATATTTGTATCGTCTGAAACATAATAATAATATTACATTAATTAATTAATTATCAATCCTCGTAAACAAGTTGATCTTTGTCACATTTTAAAATGGTGTCTGCCTAATAAGAAGTTAGTCACCCATTATGAAACGATGAAGCATAAATAATGAGTTTCTGGCTTATATTCTAACACAATGATTCCACACGCGACTTGCTTTGATAATTTTGTACTGAATCTCCACCCTTACCTCCACCCCACTATCCACGCTCACTCCCCACCCCCCCCCCCCCCCCCCCCCCCCCC
>CABEEJ010000068.1:278135-290635 GCA_901482245.1 Timema douglasi
TGTCTTGTCAGAGGTGAAGGAAGGGTTTGGTAATCAGATAAATCTGTGCCGGGACCGAGGATTGAACCCCGGACCCCAGCACAGAAGTCTGACACCTTACCCCTTACCACCTTACCCAACGCCCCAACGTTGCCAAATTTGTATATTTTTTTAGTATGGGGGGACGGAGGGGAAATATAATGACAAAGCTCTTTTCCATATGCTTCTCTAACTCTTAAATACTGAAGAGAAAGAGGAGGGACATAATGAAGACTTTTCCCTTTAAGTTGTAAAATAAAAAATATTTCTAACAAATTAATAACACAAATAATATGATATTGGAACTAAGTATAAGTAATATATAAAAAAAATCCCTTATCCTTTTAGGCCTATATATTTATCTTAAATTGGATTTTCAATTTTATGTATGAAACCATTAAAATTTGAGAAGGTTATTGGTGTATGGGAACGTGTACCTCTTGTAATTCACATTAACTAAGCCAATAATAACCATGGAGTTCTCTCAGAGATAATATTTAAAGTAGTATTAGAGTACATGAATAAAATAAAAATCTCTCCAAAGCCCCCCCAAATGTGTCCCACCCAAAAAACCGCGTGTGACGTTGTTTAGTCGTTGACCACTCGCTCAACTCTAGATAGTGAAGTATATACTCCAAAGCGTAGAAGCGGGGAAAACAACAAATTAACAAACAAAACTTGGTGCCCATTAATTGCGACACGATGAATCACGTCCCGGGCCCACTCGAACCTAACACATGCGGCTGTACAGGCGCTAACGACTGCTTCATAGTTCAACCCCCACTCCCAACCCTTTGCCCCCTCCAACACTCTAGACAGCTTGCGTTCTCTCCACTTGAGGTCACCAATTAACGTGGAAATTAGTGATTGAATTATTAACACTTTATTAAAATAACGAAACAATTGTGTTAAAAAATAAATGGAACGATTCAATAGTACTTTTTTTTCCTCATTATAATATGAGTATACATAAGTTACAAAAAGATTTTTCTAAAATATGCTTATTATTAATTAATGAACTACCCCTAAATGAAATGTTAGACAAAATTAAGTATACATTGTTATCTATTGTATATAACGAAACCCGTACTTAAAACCAAATCGTCAAAGTATTTTTTGAAGAATTTCGATTTTAAAATAACAATTGTCTTGATTTTAAAGCTAGAATTAAATGCACAGTTTAAACTCAAAGTATGATGATGTAACATATAAATATCAAATTTGAACGAAATCCATCAAAAACTGTTTCCACTGTAGCCCCTAGCGTGAAGAGAGGATGGGGGGAAAAATAATGTCTTACTATCCGTCCAAGTTATACGCCTATTTAATCATTATGACAATGAGTTTGAGATGAGTAAGGTTTAATTTTGAGGAAGTATACCCTCATTTTCGTGGTGGGAGATTGGGAACAGATTAGGGAAAACCATCCTAAGTACACCCAACCGGGATTCAAACCAGGATCTCCCCGTGATCAACAGGCTAGTCTAGTGCAAGAGTGAAGTCTTAGACTATGTGGCCACCAAAGCGGGTGAGTTGATAATAGCCTAAGACGTCACTATCGTCATAAATTGGACTGCCAGTGACGGGGAGATTGGGGCTAAAATTCAGGCAGGCTGTGCTGATGAGAGTGTGTGTGTTTTTTTCCTAAATAGTTTTTTCACTCTTTCTTTACGAAAATACAGGAACATTTATTTTTAAATTCACCTTCCTAATCCTTAACAAAAGATTACCGTATTTAGTGCATGTGCGTATAGCCTGAGTGGTGAAAAAAACAGATATAACTGCGCAACAGTACATAGAAAGAATTACAAGAGAATAGCCAATAGATTTAGTTCATTTTCCTAAAGAATATTAAAAGGGTTTATTGCCAGCGATATCTGGAACAATAATTATAAAATTCAAAAATAACTTGAGTCACAACGACACAGATGCCAAATGTCAGGGCCGTGCTAAGGGGAGGCGGGGTAGGGGGTGGGGGTGATATCCAACCGCCTCACACTCAAAAGTAGTGGTTTTTAATTACTTCTCAGCGTGGGCAGCAGGTTTTTTTTCATTGACCGGGCCAGAGGGTGTGAAAACTTAATTTGAAAAATGTACACAATGTACTCAAAATGAAAGCTAAGTACCTCATAATATTATGAACGCTATTTTTATTTTAGGATTTATAAAATATAAATTATAAAACAAACTTTAATTTAGTTATCAAGAAACTAATGAGAAAAATGAGGGTGATTTCCATCTACAATTTGTTTAAAATCTGGAGTATAAGATGTAGTTGCTAATATGCGTATTTTCAACATGAACCTCTGTTAATTTGTTCCTGTAACAATTTTTTATGTTTTTCATGTCAGAGAAGTTTGATTCACATTTGTAGGTAGACCCAAACATAGTTAAAATTAGAATGGCAAGTTTCTTAAAATTTGGATGGCTAGTCATATATATATTTTTTAATTAATTATTTACCGCGTGCCAGACTGGCATCCTTCGTGGACCGCATCTGGCCCGTGGGCTGCCTATTGAGAACCACTGCTCTAAAGTATGACAGCTACTATATTTTTGTATTCCTCATAGATAAGCAGCTAATATTTTATTGGAGTCTTGTAGAAATGATAGCACTTACGTTGGAAGATTTCTTCAAATGCCACTGCAGGTACGGTCCCATTTTCATATTAAGAGCCTTATTTGACAATTAGAAAAGTTTCTAGAGCCAATTTAACGTATTCATGCGTCAAGTCATGTGATCTACTACTGTCACTTTTGATAGATAGTTTCTATACCTAGAAAATAGTAAAATATTATAAATTTTGGACACAGAAATAGGTTTGTACGTTCTAAAAGTTCCTTACTATTAAAAATCGGAATGTAAAACCTCCTTTCCTCCACAAAAAAAAACACCTTAGTATGACTATACCAAATCTGACATAATTTGGGTTTGCACTTATTTAATTTTAAATGAATTTGTTGGGAAAAATAAAACTTGATAATACGAGCATATCCATCGTGGTTTATATTCTTAGTGAAATCTTATAAATGCCTTCTATACAAAATTAACCTAATACACTAATGATGGTTTCACACCCAACTATGAGAAACCTCCCTTCCTGCCTCATTTGTAAAAGTAACGTCGCAAAGTCTGACACAGAATCCTTGAATTCCTGGAGAAGCTAGCTCTACTAAACAAGAGTTGGTATAAAACACCTGCGCAGGTGACACGATACGTAACATGACCTAGCTAGTTGCGTTTTAGTTCAAGATGACCGCTGACGGTACCAACATTCCCGTGCCAAACTTCCCTTAACTATTTAGATGGAGGGGGAATGGGAGAAGAGTTGACCTCAAGAAGAATGTAGTGGACATATCCTATTACATAGACCCCCCCATCTTTCATAATATTGAGCTAACTAACATTCCTGGACTGAGAGATATTTTGGTGAGGGTATTATGAATGGCCGGCTGCAAGCTCATACTCTCAACCGGTTAGATATGGATCACTTTATCAATACCTAGTACACCACAAATTAATTTGCAAAGTTAGAATTGTGACCTCACCGGGAAAGTGACATCATTTGTATTTTATCGGTCATCGTTTGGATCCTAAAGGAGATAACGCACACAATTCATTTTAGTAACACATTTCGTTAAAGGGATATATATTTTTATTTCTATATAATATATTATATATTCAAGAATATAATTGATTTTACATATAATATATAAAATATATTATATTATGTATAATATGATTTATAAAATAGATATGTTATTTCATATATATATATTATATATTAAAATTTAATATATATATATATATATAAATTATACATATACTAATTAATATATTATAGATATTATATATATTAAACATACTATATATTATAGCCTATTATTAATCATATAACGTACAATATGTATAATATACTATATCCTATAGTATGTTCAATGTACCGTACATATAATATTATATATAATTTACGTATTGTTTTATATATATATATATATATACATATCTACATTTTATATATTTTAAACGTCAAATTATTCATCTAGAAAATGATTCCGGGAGCTATAGCCAACCTATTTTAATCATATTTTTAATAATTCAAATTTCAAAAATACTTCGAGGGGAAGCCAAAATTTTAGAAAACCGCAATTTCTTTCGACAGCAATTTCTTGAGCTCTACCAAACCGATTTTATTTACAAAATAATTAAATTCATTAATTCATGTCGAGGATTGTCTTACCAAAGTAATAGTTTGTTATATTATACATTTAAACAAAGGCATAATTATCGTCTTGTCTGTTTAATGATGATTGCTGATCATATTTGGGCAGGTATAGTACATACCTTTTCAATTCTAGTTTCCTTGCCTTCAGTTTAAATATGTGGATAGCCAATTGGGCAAATAGGACGTAGATCTAATTTATTTGTATTAAAAATTGAGCTTCCTCATTAATTGTATTAAAAAACTGCCCGCAATATTTTGTTTTTGCCTATTATCTTTCCTTCCCTAATGTGTTCTATTCATTACACTGAGAATTTAAATATGCTAGAGGGGCAGGCAGACGCATGCAACGCTAACTTTAACGTCTAAAAGTTATGTCATTTGCCATCACCAAACCCCGAGTTTATTTCGTGGAAAACCTTGTCTTGTCAGCCCCGACAACCTGTATACTTTTTTTACTTTTTTACCTGGAGATCAGAATAACGCTATATATTATTATGATAATTATTATTGTTATTAATACTATGTGTTATATCTTACAGCATGTCCATTCCTTTGGTCAATGAACTTGACCGCCAATGTGTCCTGTCTGGCTTCTCCTTCAGCTCCCAGAACTTTCTTATTTCTTTCATTAATTCGATATTTGAACCATCCTTCTTCCTAAGCTTCTCTTTCCCTCAACATTGCTTTCTATGATGTCGTGCAGAAGACAGTTATTCCTAAGGATATGTCTAATCCAGTTTGCTTTGTACCGAAGAATCATATCCAAAAATGGTTTTCTTCTCACACACACATCTTAGGACTTGTTAATTTGTCACCCTGTTTTTACATATGAGCTTCTCAGGTATTATTATATTAACAACTAGCTGATGTACCCATTTTTCCTATAGGAAATATATAAAGTATCTTTATTCTTTTTTTTAGTATATAAAATTAACCAAATCTGAAATTTTTTTAACATTAATTTTTTATTTCTTTAAATTGTGTTACAAAACGCAAAAAGTAGGATGACTAAAACAAAATGTTTAAATAAAGATGTAATCTAAAAATGTGATAAAAGCTTAACTTTCTCTTGAAGATTAAGCTATAATTTCTTTATACACAATAATGTCTTACCTGTTGGTGCTCGTAAAAAAAGAAAGCAGAGTGACACAGCATAAATAATTAAGAATTAAAATAAATTAAAGCTCACACAGTACTGTTTTACAGCTTTAAAAAAAGGAATTATATTAATTTTTAACACATCTGGCCTTGAAAATTTAAAACTAATCTTATCTTAAGACTTATCAGCAGTCCAAATTTTAGATTCATATAATGTTTAGACGTGTTTGAATAATTCATGAGGAGAAAAATTATCAAAACTATATCGAATTATGATTTTCAAGATCCAGCTGCACGCTTTTTATAATTTATTCTTGTACAATATCAAGATAACATGACAATCCCATAACAAATAATTATGTTAGTGAATTTTTATTTAATATTTGAAATTAAATATTTATCAACCAAGTGAGTGCACAAACGAATGGCAATCATAGATTATTATTGTAACTAAAGTTTGATTATTTATTTTATATTTTCACAACTTTCTTTAGACCGAATTAAATTTAAATATATTTTCCTACACCATTTATTTCTATACATTCAGGCTATACATTTTTTTTTAATACGCAAGGGGAATAGTAATTAGGATGGTCGAACGAAAAGGCATTGCACTCACATTTGCGTGTTGAGAGAGGGAGAAACCATTTAGGAAAAAACCATTTCAGTACACCCATTCAAGGGTACAGAGCAGAGCTGATCTACCTGGCTCGATGAGCCTTAGATTTAGTCGGCATGCCCACCAAACCGGATGAAAATCAATCACTATCAAAATCAACAAAGAATGCCATCCTCTCTTCCATAGAATCAACATAATCCCTTCATCTTGAATACTACGTTAAAGCACATAACTGAAATCAATAAAAAGCATTTATTATAAATTTTAAGCACGTCCTAAAAAAACCCAAAAGACCCGCCCGCCATTTCCTTCCCTTTTTTTCCACGCCATGATTATGAAATTTTATAGATCCTTTTGCTCAATTTCAGTCTTCTTCTTTCCATGTTCTAACTTAGATACACCTTTTCATTCTTTCTTACCTTATTTTTTTTTCTCTCTCTTCTGAATTTATTCTTTATTCCACACGCACACACACACACACACACACCCACACAAGCCAAGTATTGGCTCGTTTCATCCGGTTTCGAGTCTTTCTGATTTCTCAAACGTAGTTTTGGAGAATACAAAATAGCACAGATAAACAGTCCTAGAATAGTAAATATAAGAGAATACACTGATTTACTACAACTATAAGGGGGGTGACGGTCCAATTTCTGGAGGTACATTTTTTTATCGGCACGTCTATCTGTACTGGCTACACGTATATATATTAATTAGTCCAATGTCGTGGGAATGAGGAAGGAAGAATTTTAGAACTAGTCTACCCACATTTGTGTGGAAGTAGAATGGGAAACCATATAGGAAAATTAAATCTCAGTAGTCCCGCCCGGGACTCAAACTCCTATCTTCCTGTCATCAGTAGGTCAGTCTAACATCAGAGTGACGCCTTAGACCATTTTAACACTGAATCAAGTTCCGGGTGGTACTGAAGTTTATATTTACTATTCGTTGTCCAACACTTTAGCTCAGTCGGTAGCGTGCCTGCCTACTATTAAGGGTACCGGGTTCTATTCCCAGAATGGTAAAAAAGAAATATCACTGCGAAAATTGAGATATACCCTTTCACTATGATGAATTAATGTCCGGGGGATTGGGTGTTGTATCTGTGCTAGATTTAAGTTATTTTATAAGTCATGAGTTGATATAAGCCGTCTGTTTACAAAGTGGAATACCTTAAATAAACTAAAGACCATTTGTATAAGAGTTATTCCTCTTAACAAACCAGCTGTGTTTTCCAAGCTATTTGCAAATTAATCTATATTTACAATACATTAAATTAGGTAGGCAGAATGTAAAGTAAATATACCCGCATTTGCGTGGAGGTATTTGTAAACCATTTGGGTGCTTATGGGGAGTAATAAGTACCCAAGTAATGGTAACACGAATTCATAGCAAGGAAAAAAACATGCAAATCCTAGAAATATAATAAAATTAAAATAAGTAAATTCTTTAGAAAGGGCGGCTATAAAAGCTATTTTCACGTACTCATACGTCAATTAATGTTATCTGCAGCTTTAACTCTTGATATATAATAAAAATACCTATAGTAAAAATACATAAAACAAACAAAGAATGTATTCTATACTCGGCCATTAAGTTGTTAACATCTCGCCTGCTTTCAAGGAATATAAAACTAAGAATATACAAAACAATAGTTTTACCGGTTGTTCTTTATGTGTGTGAAACGAGGTCTCTTATATTACCTGACGTAAATCAATTTAGTGTGTTCGAAAACAAGGTGCTTAAGAAGATATTGGGTCTAATAAGTGATGGAGATATTGAAGAGTGGAGGAGGTTACATAATGACGAATCGCATACCTGTACTCAACACAAAACGTTGTTTTGGTAATAAAATCTCACAGATTACGGTGGGCAAGACATTCAGCGTGTTCGGAGTAATGACTGGTAAACCCAATGGGAAGAAAACATTTGGAAGACCGGGACGCAGATGGGAGGATAACATAAGAATGGACCTGAAATAGATAGGGTGTAATGAGGTGGACTGGATAGAACTAGGTTAAGATAGAAATAGGTGGTGTACTTTTGTAAGTGCGGCAATGAACTTTCGAGTTCATAATGCCATAAATTAAATAAGTAATGATATAGAAAAGTGTTATTTATTTTAACGTAAAAAATTGTGTACCTTCTAAAAGGCCCTTTGTATGAAAATTTAACTTTAGGTATGTATTGGCTTCCTGAAGGAGAAAGTAAGGTAGATATTGGAAGGCTGAATGTTCTTGGCTGAAAAAGGGTGGAGGGAGGGAATGAAGAGGTGTGTGTGTGTGTGTGTTCACATATCCTAACAGAATAGCAATGCGCTAGTAACCCCCTCCCCTCCTCCAGTCAGTCAGTGTAAAGAGATTACCCTAGTTAAAGTGTAGCCTGAAGGCTCCCGTCTTCTTTAAAAAAGAGAAGGATGGGTGGGTTGTGGGGGCGGTGAAGGGGGAGATATGTCAAACCATCACTTCTGTGAAACAATGGACTAAGCATTGAATTAAAAAACAGTAATCAGAGAAAAGAATTGAAATCATTAACCTTTGCACTTAACACCACCAATTTTTACCGATTTATTTTTTATCACCACGTTTTACTACCCTTTCAGTTTATACCCTTATAAACTAATTACACTAAAGTTTTTAAGGATGAGGAAGGCTATATTTATAGAAAATGTACTCTCAATTTCACGGTGAGGGTGTAAAAAATAATTTTGGAAAAATCACCCTCAGTACACTCTATCGATATTCAAACCTTGATCTCCTCGTCATCAGCAGTATAGCCTAATGTGAGAGCCGCGCCTTAGACCATGCGGCCACCAAAGTGGTTCTCTACCAATTGATCTACCCATAATATATCAACTGTAAACATTCTTAACTTTTTCAGGACGCATCTAAAAGATATATCAAAGCTTTCCTTAAAAATATTGCTATGAACTTAGTTTTTATTATTATTATTATTATTATTATTATTATTATTATTATTAGCACCGCGTCTTACTACCCGTTCGGGCTATACGCACTTACGCTAATGTGTAATGGTAGGGTGATTGTGAGATGAAATGGAGGACCTACAGTTTAACGTGGAATCCGAACCACGGTGGAGGCCTGGCATTCCCCACATTCACAAGATGTCTTGTCAGAGGTGAAGGAAGGGTTTGGTAATCAGATAAATCTGTGCCGGGACCGAGGATTGAACCCCGGCCGCCAGAACAGAAGTCTGACACCTTACCCCTAGACCGCCAGGTCACCTATGAACTTAGTTAATACCACCACGAAATGAGCAGGCTAAGGTTGCTATCTTTACTATTTTACAAAAAAAGTTGTATTTTAAATTTAAATTTAACACCGCGTCTTACTACCCGTTCGGGATATACGCTTAGATACTAATTACGTTAATGGGTTAGGAATTGGGAAGGTTGGATTTAGAGGAAGTGAACCCGCATTTGCGTGGAGAGGGTGGAAAAACATTTAGTGAAAAGCCACCCCAGTTCACCTGACTGAGATTCTAACCTCAATCTCCCCGTCCTCGGCAGTCGAACTTAACATGAAACTAGCGCGTTAGTTAACTACGCCACTGAGGCGGGTAAGTGGGAGTTAAATCTTCCTTTTTTTTATAACCGAAATGTAGAAAACGCGGACAAAAAGGGTCAGTCTTGTCTTGTCTGTGTTACCGATATTGGAGAAATCGAGGCTAGGTGTACTGTGTACTGAAGTGGCCTTTCCGGATTCATTTTCCTCCCCTCTTCTCCTCACCCACAAATGCTGGTAGCTTACATTTCCTCTAACAAATATACCTTCCCGATCTTTATTAACCTTTTACACACAATATCTCCTCTTAGATAACCGGACCCGTGGTGTAATGGTCAGTGCGCCTGGATACAAGTCTAGGCGTCTTGGGTTCGATTCCTAGCTGGTACTTTGATTATTTTTCTTGAATGGCTATCTATCATACCAGGGACCACTAGGTTTGGGTTAGTTAGATTTAAGTGTATCCACCAGTTACACACCCTCATACTCACAATTATCATCAGGATATTGAAATACCTCCATGGAGAGGATGTTCTAAAACAGGTCGTCCTCTGGGCGACGGCACATTGACATTGGCTAATATTTCCACAAACTAGTCTACCAATGATGTAGCTTAGAAGCGCAATATTATTATTACTATATCTGAGGTAGCTTTTAGGTCCTGTGAATAAATGCTCTATCGTCACTTTCTCTCGGTTAATTGTTGCCAAACCTCTTAGCTTTCAGTTATGTCGGAAGGTGGCGTGTTGGGGTAGTAAGGAGCTAACTTTGCATAGTTTATCTTATATTTAAAGAAAGATTGACAACACTAAAAACATGAGATTGACAATGCTTTTTCCAATAGTAACAACACATTTTCCTCAAATAAGATTCTCAGTGTTGCGTAAAATATGTGGATATCTCGGAATTAAAGTAAGACGCGGTGAAAGATTAAAAAAATACGTTTTGTTATTTTTTTAATTATTACTTGTAATATATGAGGTGACGGTGTTTTAGTATCTCAATCGTTTCGTTAGACCCTTGTTGCGCGGAATAGTCCTGGTTGCGGTGACAATTTGACAAAGAGAACAAGCTGAGAAGAATGCTGACTGGAATTCGTTTAAAACAACTCCGGCAGTGGCGGTGTGGCGTGCACGAGACGAATGCCGGGTTGATAGGGGAAGGGTTGTAAAGGGGAGGATAAGGTGAGGGGTTGTGAGAGACGCTGCTAGAGTAGAGAGTGAGAGGGGGTGCCGTTCATCAGATAGGCGCCATTGTGTCCACAGAAGCCGGCCTGGTCGCCGCCTGACTGGCTGCATCACGCAATACATCTAATTGTTTTCGCCCCTTTATGTATAGTAAAAAATACGCAGAGCCCGTTCGTTCGCCTTAGGCGAACCTAGGGGGTCCTAGGGGCGCCTCCAACAAAATGTTATTTGTGTTTAAGAAACAATTATTTAAATTAAATAATCTAATAATGTTTTATAAATGAATGAATAAATAGCATCAATATATTTTAAATAAAATTAAAAATACACATTTTTTTAAAGATTTATTAAGAACATAATCACATTTGTGGTTTAATGGCATTCGGGGTCGATTTATCAGCGAATAATTTTGATATTTAAT
The DNA here is from genome assembly GCA_901482245.1 of Timema douglasi. Lineage (NCBI taxonomy): Eukaryota > Metazoa > Arthropoda > Insecta > Phasmatodea > Timematidae > Timema > Timema douglasi. The sequence continues at coordinate 289,229 of CABEEJ010000068.1, forward strand.
TACAAGTTTGTGCAAATATTAAGAGGAAAGGAAGAAGGGAAAACATTTTTGCACACATTAATTAAGGGTTTGTGGCCACTTTTGTTTTATTTTGTATCTCTTTTTTTGGTTCGGTATTTTGTCACCCTATCATTAATATACGTCACACAGGGTGTGCGGCTTATTTATTTTACATAGAATACAAATGATGTGCAAAGTTTGAGTCTCGTATAGGGCGCAATACATAGGCCTTGCAAATACGAAGGCGTGGGATATGTGTTTTATTCCAGCATGATAAACAAACACGTATGACTTTTATTTTAATGGTATGTGTTATTAAATTAATGAACCAAGACAGATTTATTAAATCAATACATCAGAAAGATGATTAATCACCGACTAAAGAAATTGAGTGAAAGAAAAATTTATTTTTTTATTGTGTGTACTAAATTTAATTGGACTATTATCAGCGAATTAACCCATCTATCCTAAGGAAGTAGGGAAATAAAGGTGAAGGCATTCGTTTAGAGATATAGTACAATTTTCTTACGACAATCTTCTTAAAGGCCTTTATTACTACTAGATTTCTACCACTACTAAGAGGTAAACATTTGTATACTTTAATGCATGAAATGTAACTCTAAGTCTCAGGGACATACTCATAAATTTATTTGTGTGATGTTGTACCCTCAATTTACCCTGTAAGGTAGCGAACTTACCTTGCATGGTTCCAATATGGCGCAGCTTATAAGATAGTGGGTGTAGTTAGCCAACGCGCTAGTTTCGTGTTCAGTTAGACTGCCAAGGACAGGGAGATCAAGGTTCGGATCGTGGTCGGGTGAACTTGGGGTGGTTTTTTTCTAAATGGTTTTACATTCTCCCTCCACTCAAATGTGGGCTAACTTCCTCTAAATTCAGCCTTCCCAATTCCTAGCCCATTAATTTAATTAGTACTTAAGCGTATAATCCAGACGTGGAGCTTGATAATAATTGTTTTAGCAATACATACTTCTGGAAGCAATTAAAAGTGTGTGTTTTTAATATAATTGAAGTTGTATATTTAGAACGTTATGAGGAAACTATTAACCTTGATATTGAACAGGAATATAAAATTATTTAAATATGATCATAAAATCAAACGAAGTTCGTTTAGATCCCTTAAGTTTTCAATAAGGTTCTGTCAAATATAAAGATTGTAAAATGGTAGCTTTACCTGCTATCCGTGTCTTACTGCTTGGCCTTGCTACAAGCTTATATTACCCCTATAGTGTAAGTGCGCTTGTATTTGCGTGAATGGAGAGTGGGAAAGCACATAGTGAAAATCAACCTTTGCGCATCCGGCCAAGATTGGTATCCTGTCCTTCCTTCAACCGGTAAACCAGACTATCCAATACGAATGTCTTCTTAGTACACGTGCCCACCGTTGTG